>PGTU02004038.1:0-38220 GCA_002896215.2 Cicer echinospermum
TTCACCAATCTTGTGCATCAATCGTGTCTTGTGTCATTGGTTAATAAGCCTAGGGTGGCAAAAATGACCTAAATGTTAATCGCCATTGGATTAATACTTTTAGGTCATTTTTCATCATACATAGACTTATTATAATCCAATTTAGGGTTTTTAACCAATCTTGTGCATCTAATACGTGTGTTTTGTGTATTGCATTAACATTTACGTCATTTTCGTCCTCCATAGGCTTATTCCAGTCAAATTAGGGTTTTAACAATCTCGTGCATCCAATACGTGTTGTTTTGTGACTTTGGACTAACATTTATGTCACTTACGTCCTCCCTAAGCTTATTAGGTCATTAGGGTATGTCAATTCGATTATTATTTAGTCATCATTTTCGTTTTTCCCTAAGCTTATTCTAGTCCATTTAGGGTTTTTAACCAATCTGTTGCATCCAATACGTATGTTGTGTCATTGATTACATTTAGATAATTTTCGTCCTCCTTAGGCTTATTCTAAACCAATTAGTGTTATTAACTAATCTTGTGCATCCAATACATTGTTTGTGTCAAAGGATTTACATTTAAGTCATTTTCGTCTCCCTAGGCTTATTCTAATCCAATTAGGGTTTTAACCAAATCTTGTGGATCCCATACGTATGTTTTTGTCATTTGATTAACATTTAGGTCATTTTCGTTTTCCTTGGGGTTATTCTAATCCAATTAGGGTTTTTAACCATTCTTGTGCATCCAATAAGTTCATTTGTGTCATTGGATTAACATTTAGGTCATTTTCGTCCTCCCTAATCTTATTCTAGTCCAATTAGGGTTTTTAACCAATCTTGTGCATCCAATAAGTTGTGTTTGTGTCATTGGATTAACATTTAGGTCATTTTCGTCCTCCCTAGGCTTATTCTAGTGCCAATTAGGGTTCTTAACCAATCTTGTGCATCCAAATAAGTGTGTTTGTGTCATTGGATTAACATTTAGGTCATTTTCGTCCTCCCTAGGCTTATTCTAATCCATTTAGGGTTTTTAAACAATCTTGTGCATCCAATAAGTGTGTTTGTGTCATTGGATGAACATTTAGGTCATTTTCGTCCTCTCCTAGGCTTATTCTTGTCCAATTAGGGTTTTTAACCAATCTTGTGCATCCAATAAGTGTGTTTGTGTCATTGGATGAACATTTAGGTCATTTTCGTCCTCCCTAGGCTTATTCTTGTCCATTAGGGTTTTTAAACCAATCTTGTGCATCCAATAGGTGTGTTTGTGTCATTGGATTAACATTTAGGTCATTTTCGTGCTCCTAGGCTTATTCTAGTCATTTAGGATTTTAACCAATCTTGTGCATCTAATAACGTCATTTACGTCATTTTCGTCCTCCCTAGGCTTATTCTTGTCCAATTAGGGTTTTTAACCAATCTTGTGCATCCAATAAGTGTGTTTGTGTCATTGGATTAACATTTAGGTCATTTTCGTCCTCCCTAGGCTTATTCTTGTCCAATTAAGGGTTTTTAACCAATCTTGTGCATCCAATATGTTATTTGTGTCATTGGATGAACATTTAGGTCATTTTCGTCCTCCCTAGGCTTATTCTAGTCCAATTAGGGTTTTTAACCAATCTTGTGTGCATCCAATAAGTTCCATTTGTGTCATTGGATTAACATTTAAGTCATTTTTCGTCCTCCCTAGGCTTATTCTAGTCCAATTAGGGTTTTTAACCAATCTTGTGCATCCAATAGGTTCATTTGTGTCATTGGATTAACATTTAGGTCATTTTCGTCCTCCATAGGCTTATTCTAGTCCAATTAGGGTTTTTAACCAATCTTGTGCATCCAATAAGTTCATTGTGTCATTGGATGAACATTTAGGTCATTTTCGTCCTCCTAGGCTTATTCTAGTCCAATAGGGTTTTTTAACCAATCTTGTGCATCCAATAGGTTCATTTGTGTCATTGGATGAACATTTAGGTCATTTTCGTCCTCCCTAGGCTTATTCTAGTCCAATTAGGGTTTTAACCAATCTTGTGCATCAAATAGTTGTTTTTGTCATTGGATTAACATTTAGGTCATTTTCGTCCTCCCTAGGCTTATTCTACACCAATTAGGGTTTTAACCAATCTTGTGCATCCAATATGTTCATTTGTGTCATTGGATTAACATTTAGGTCATTTTCGTTCTCCTTAGGTTTATTCTAGTCCAATTAGGGTTTTTAACCAATCTTGTGCATCCAATAGGTATTTGTGTCATTGGATGAACATTTAGGTCATTTTCGTCCTCCCTAGGCTTATTCTTGTCCAATTAGGGTTTTTAACCAATCTTGTGCATCCAATAAGTGTGTTTGTGTCATTGGATGAACATTTAGGTCATTTTCGTCCTCCCTAGGCTTATTCTAGTCCAATTAGGGCTTTTTAACCAATCTTGTGCATCCAATATGTTCATTTGTGTCATTGATGAACATTTAGGTCATTTTCGTCCTCCCTAGGCATATTCTTGTCCAATTAGGGGTTTTAACCAATCTTGTGCATCCAATACGTTGTTTGTGTCATTGGATTAACATTTAGGTCATTTTCGTCCTCCCTAGGCTTATTCTAGTCCAATTAGGGTTTTTAACCAATCTTGTGCATCCAATAGGTGTGTTTTGTGTCATTGGATGAACATTTAGGTCATTTTCGTCCTCCCTAGCTTATTCTAGACCATTTAAAGTCCAAATTTAGGGTTTTTTAATACCAATCTTGTGCATCCAATAAGTTCATTTGTGTGTCATTGGATTAACATTTAGGTCATTTTCGTCCTCCCTAGGCTTATTCTTGTCCAATTAGGGTTTTTAACCAATCTTGTGCATCCAATATGTTCATTTGTGTCATTGGATGAACATTTTAGGTCATTTTCGTCCTCCCTAGGCTTATTCTTGTCCAATTAGGGTTTTTAACCAATCTTGTGCATCCAATAAGTGTCATTTGTGTCATTGGATTAACATTTTGGTCATTTTCGTCCTCCCTAGGCTTATTCTTGTCCAATTAGGGTTTTTAACCAATCTTGTGCATCCAATAAGTTCATTTGTGTCATTGGATTAACATTTAGGTCATTTTTCATCCTCCCTAGGCTTATTCTTGTCCAATTAGGGTTTTTAAACAATCTTGTGCATCCAATAGGTATGTTTGTGTCATTGGATGAACATTTAGGTCATTTTCGTCCTCCCTAGGCTTATTCTAGTCCAATTAGGGTTTTTAACCAATCTTGTGCATCCAATAAGTTCATTTGTGTCATTGGATTAACATTTAGGTCATTTTCGTCCTCCCTAGGCTTATTCTTGTGTCCAATTAGGGTTTTTAACCAATCTTGTGCATCCAATAAGTTCATTTGTGTCATTGGATTAACATTTAGGTCATTTTCGTCCTCCCTAGGCTTATTCTTGTCCAATTAGGGTTTTTAACCAATCTTGTGCATCCAATAAGTGTGTTTGTGTCATTGGATTAACATTTAGGTCATTTTCGTCCTCCCTAGGCTTATTCTTGTCCATTTAGGGTTTTTAACAAATCTTGTGCATCCAATAAGTTCATTTGTGTCATTGATGAACATTTAGGTCATTTTCGTCCTCCTTAGGCTTATTCTTGTCCAATTAGGGTTTTTAACCAATCTTGTGCATCCAATAAGTGTGTTTGTGTCATTGGATGAACATTTAGGTCATTTTCGTCCTCCCTAGGTTTATTCTATTCCAATTAGGGTTTTTAACCAATCTTGTGCATCCAATAAGTGTGTTTGTGTCATTGGATGAACATTTAGGTCATTTTCGTCTTCCCTATGCTTATTCTTGTCCAATTAGGGTTTTTAACCAATCTTGTGCATCCAATAAGTTCATTTGTGTCATTGGATGAACATTTAGGTCATTTTTGTCCTCCCTAGGCTTATTCTTGTCCAATTAGGGTTATTTAACCATGCTTGTGCATCCAATAGGTTCATTTGTGTCATTGGATTAACATTTAGGTCATTTTCGTCCTCCCTAGGCTTATTCTAGTCCAATTAGGGTTTTTAACCAATCTTGTGCATCCAATAAGTTCATTTGTGTCATTGGATTAACATTTAGGTCATTTTCGTCCTCCCTAGGCTTATTCTTGTCCAATTAGGGTTTTTAACCAATCTTGTGCATCCAATAAGTTCATTTGTGTCATTTTAGGTGTCATTTTTTAACCAATCGGTGTATGAACATTTAGGTCATTTTCGATTCATTTTCATCCTCCTAGGCTTATTCTAGTCCAATTAGGGTTTTTAACCAATCTTGTGCATCCAATAGGTGTGTTTGTGTCATTGGATTAACATTTAGGTCATTTTTCGTCCTCCCTAGGCTTATTCTTGTCCAATTAGGATTTTTAACCAATCTTGTGCATCCAATAAGTTCATTTGTGTCATTGGATTAGATTTAGGTCATTTAGGTCATTTTTCGTCCTCCCTAGGCTTATTCTAGTCCAATTAGGGTTTTTAAACCAATCTTGTGCATTCAATAAGGTCATTTGTGTCATTGGATGAACATTTAGGTCATTTTCGTCCTCCCTAGGCTTATTCTTGTCCAATTAGGGTTTTAAACCAATCTTGTGCATCCAATAAGTGTGTTTGTGTCATTGGATGAACATTTAGGTCATTTTTCGTCCTCCCTAGGCTTATTCTTGTCCAATTAGGGTTTTTAACCAATCTTGTGCATCCAATAAGTTCATTTGTGTCATTGGATTAACATTTAGGTCATTTTCGTCCTCCCTAGGCTTATTCTTGTCCAATTAGGGGTTTTTAACCAATCTTGTGCATCCAATAAGTTCATTTGTGTCATTGGATTAACATTTAGGTCATTTTCGTCCTCCCTAGGCTTATTCTTGTCCAATTAGGGTTTTTAACCAATCTTGTGCATCCAATAGGTTCATTTTTGTGTCATTGGATGAACATTTAGGTCATTTTCGTCCTCCCTAGGCTTATTCTTGTCCAATTAGGGTTTTTAAACCAATCTTGTGCATCCAATAGGTTCATTTGTGTCATTGGATGAACATTTAGGTCATTTTCGTCCTCCCTAGGCTTATTCTTGTCCAATTAGGGTTTTTAACCAATCTTGTGCATCCAATAAGTTCATTTGTGTCATTGGATGAACATTTAGGTCATTTTCGTCCTCCCCTAGGCTTATTCTTTGTCCAATTAGGGTTTTTAACCAATCTTGTGCATCCAATAAGTGTCATTTGTGTCATTGGATGAACATTTAGGTCATTTTCGTCCTCCCTAGGCTTATTCTTGTCCAATTAGGGTTTTTAACCAATCTTGTGCATCCAATAAGTGTGTTTGTGTCATTGGATTAACATTTAGGTCATTTTCGTCCTCCCTAGGCTTATTCTTGTCCAATTAGGGTTTTTAACCAATCTTGTGCATCCAATAAGTTCATTTGTGTCATTGGATTAACATTTAGGTCATTTTCGTCCTCCCTAGGCTTATTCTTGTCCAATTAGGGTTTTTTAACCAATCTTGTGCATCCAATAAGTGTGTTTGTGTCATTGGATGAACATTTAGGTCATTTTCGTCCTCCCTAGGCTTATTCTTGTCCAATTAGGGTTTTTAACCAATCTTGTGCATCCAATATGTTCATTTTGTGTCATTGGATGAACATTTAGGTCATTTTCGTCCTCCCTAGGCTTATTCTTGTCCAATTAGGGTTTTTAACAATCTTGTGCATCCAATAAGTTCATTTGTGTCATTGGATTAACATTTAGGTCATTTTCGTCCTCCCTAGGCTTATTCTTGTCCAATTAGGGTTTTTAACAAATCTTGTGCATCCAATAAGTGTCATTTGTGTCATTGGATTAACATTTAGGTCATTTTCGTCCTCCCTAGGCTTATTCTTGTCCAATTAGGGTTTTTAACCAATCTTGTGCATCCAATAAGTTCATTTGTGTCATTGGATTAACATTTAGGTCATTTTCGTCCTCCCTAGGCTTATTCTTGTCCAATTAGGGTTTTTAACCAATCTTGTGCATCCAATAGGTTGTTTTTGTGTCATTGGATGAACATTTAGGTTCATTTTCGTCCTCCCTAGGCTTATTCTGATCCAATTAGGGTTTTTAACCAATCTTGTGTATCCATTCATTTCTGTTTGTGTCATTGGTCATTTAACATTCTAGTTTAATCAGGGTTACCAATCTTGTGCATCCAATAAGTGTATTTGTGTCATTGGATTGACATTTAGGTCATTTTCGTCCTCCCTAGGCTTATTCTTGTCCAATTAGGGTTTTTAACCAATCTTGTGCATCCAATATGTGTGATTTGTGTCATTGGATGAACATTTAGGTCATTTTCGTCCTCCCTAGGCTTATTCTTGTCCAATTAGGGTTTTTAACCAATCTTGTGCATCCAATAAGTTCATTTGTGTCATTGGATTAACATTTAGGTCATTTTCGTCCTCCCTAGGCTTATTCTTGTCCATTTAGGGTTTTTAACCAATCTTGTGCATCCAATAAGTTCATTTGTGTCATTGGATTAACATTTAGGTCATTTTCGTCTTCCCTAGGCTTATTCTAGTCCAATTAGGTTTTTAACCAATCTTGTGCATCCAATATGTGTGTTTGTGTCATTGGATTAACATTTAGGTCATTTTCGTCCTCCTTAGGCTTATTCTAGTCCAATTAGGGTTTTTAACCAATCTTGTGCATTCCAATAAGTGTATTTGTGTCATTGGATTAACATTTAGGTCATTTTCGTCCTCCTTAGGCTTATTCTAGTCCAATAAGGGTTTTTAACCAATCTTGTGCATCCAATACGTGTGTTTGTGTCATTGGATGAATTATTTAGGTCATTTTCGTCCTCCCTAGGCTTATTCTAGTCCAATTAGGGTTTTTAACCAATCTTGTGCATCCAATAGTTGTGTTTGTGTCATTGGATGAACATTTAGGTCATTTTCGTCCTCCCTAGGTTTATTCTAGTCCAATTAGGGTTTTTAACCAATCTTGTGCATCCAATAGGTGTGTTTGTGTCATTGGATTAACATTTAGGTCATTTTTGTCCTCCCTAGGCTTATTCTTGTCCAATTAGGGTTTTTAACCAATCTTGTGCATCCAATAAGTTCATGTTTGTGTCATTGGATTAACATTTAGGTCATTTTCGTCCTCCCTAGGCTTATTCTTGTCCAATTAGGGTTTTTGACCAATCTTGTGCATCCAATAAGTGTGTTTGTGTCATTGGATGAACATTTAGGTCATTTTCGTCCTCCCTATGCTTATTCTTGTCCAATTAGGTTTTTTAACCAATCTTGTGCATCCAATAAGTTCATTTGTGTCATTGGATTAACATTTAGGTCATTTTCGTCCTCCCTAGTCTTATTCTTGTCCAATTAGGGTTTTATTAACCAATCTTGTGCATCCAATACGTGTGTTTGTGTCATTGGATGAACATTTAGGTCATTTTTTGTCCTCCCTAGACTTATTCTTGTCCAATTAGGGTTTTTAACCAATCTTGTGCATCCAATAAAGTTCATTTGTGTCATTGGATTAACATTTAGGTCATTTCGTCCTCCCTAGGCTTATTCTTGTCCATTTAGGTTTTTAACCAATCTTGTGCATCCAATATGCGTGTTTGTGTCATTGGATTAACATTTAGTTCATTTTTCGTCTTCCTTAGACTTATTCTAGTCCAATTAGGGTTATTTAACCCAATCTTGTGCATCCAATATGTGTGATTGTGTCAATGGATTAACATTTAGGTCATTTTCGTCCTCCCTAAACTTATTCTAGTCCAATTAAGGTTATTAACCAATCATGGTGCATCCAATACGTGTGTTTGTGTCATTGGATTAACATTTAGGTCATTTTCGTCCTCCCTAGGCTTATTCTATAGTCCAATTAGGGTTTTTAACCAATCATGTGCATCCAATAGATGTGTTTGTGTCATTGGATTATACATTTAGGTCATTTTCGTCGTCCTCCCTGTGCTTATTCTCGTCCAACTAGGGTTTTTAACCAATCTTGTGCATCCAATAAGTGTGTTTGTGTCATTAGATGAACATTTAGGTCATTTTCATCCTCCCTAGGCTTATTCTAGTCAATTTAGGGTTTTTAACCAATCTTGTGCATCCAATAAGTTCAATTGTGCCATCGTATTAACATTTAGATCATTTACGTCCTCCTTAGGCTTATTCTAGTCCAATTAGGGTTTTTAACCAATCTTGTGCATCCAATAGGTGTTCATTTGTGTTATTGGATTAACATTTAGGTCAGATTCGTCCTCCCTATGGGTATTCTAGTCCAATTAGGGTTTTTAACCAATCATGTGCATCCAATATGTTTGTTTGTGTCATTGGATTAACATTTAGGTCATTTTCGTCCTCCCTAGGCTTATTCTATGTCCAATTATTGTTCTTAACCAATCTTGTGCATCCAATATGTGTGTTGGTGTCATTGGATTAACATTTAAGTCATTTTCGTCTTCCCTATGCTTATTCTAGTCCAATTAGGGTTTTTAACCAATCTTGTGCATCCAATATGTGTGTTTGTGTCATTGGATTAACATTTAGGTCATTTTCATCTTCCTATGCTTATTCTAGTCCAATTAGGGTTTTTAACCAATCTTGTGCATCCAATAAGTGTGTTTGTGTCATTGGATCATTATTTAGGTCAATTTTGTCCTCCATGTGCTTATTCTAGTCCATTTAATGTTTTTAACCAATATTGTGCATCCAATAAGTTCATTTGTGTCATTGTATTAACATTTAGGTCATTTTCGTCCTTCCTAGGCTTATTCTAGTCCAATTAGGGTTTTTTAATAATCTTGTGCATCCAATATGTGTGTTTGTGTCATTGGATGAACATTTAGCTTATTTTCGTCCTCCCTAGGCTTATTCTAGTCCAATTAGGTTTTTAACTAATCTTGTGCATCCAATACGTGTGTTTGTGTCATTGGATTATTGTTTAGGTCATTTTCGTCGTCCATATGCTTATTCTAGTTCATTTAGGGTTTTTTAACAAATCATGTGCATCCAATAAGTTCATTTGGATCATTGGATTAACATTTAGGTCGTTTTCGTCCTCCCTAGGCTTATTGATAGCGTTTCAGCAAGTGTATGCATCGTTGCAAGTAATAATAAAATTGGTAGTACCGAGTGTCGAACTCAAGGATTGCTATTTACTATTGAATTATATTTAGTTACTAAAATTGAACAATAAGTTCCCAAGTTGATTGAAAATAATATTTAAAATTGACAGCAGTAGTAAAATTGATCTTTTATAAATTGAGGGTTTTAGGGATGAGTTTCACTTCGAATGCAACCTTGGTGTCTTGGATTTGATCCTTGTTATTGAATTCCTTTATTGAATTATTACCAATTCTCTTTATTATTCTTGCCCTAATGTCTTAGTGACAGAACCTTTAATTCCAAAGTAACCCCTAATTCCTTAGTAGATTTAAGATTAGAATTAAGCATTACCGTATAGAAATTCTCCTATAAATTATTGCTTTGCAACTAATTTAATTGGTTTCATGACATGCACCTATGTCTAGACTACAAATTCATTAATTTCTCATCTCAAGCATTCGTAAAGTCCACTTCCATTTCAAAATACAAATCGTAGAACATTTTAATGTTGATCAAGCAATAAAAGAGATTAAGCACAGAGATGAGAAAAATCATTCAATAAACTCATTCATATAACCAGAAATCAAATCATAAAAATAAGGGTTTTAACTCTTGTTACATCCAATCCCTAACAAATAGGGTTTAGTTTACTCATGACAGAATAAAAGAGATAAAGATTAGAGAAGGATTACAAGAAGGATTCATGAATGATTCTTGATAAAACTGCTCCAATGATGTTTTTAAACGGCCGTCTTTGAGTTTCTATGCTAGGGCACAAGTCTCCCAACTTCCCAATAGTCAAAAAGATGCTTAAAACAGTCAAAAATCTGCGTTTTTATGGTTGTTGGTGCGGTCGCGTGCCCCAGGCGCGCTTGGACGCGCTCAGCGCGTTTGGACAATAGCAGATGCTGGAAAAGCGCTTTGCTTGCACTTGGATTAACATCGGGCGCTCAACATCTGCTGTCCGGCGTCCAATTGCATTGTTCGCCTCTTTCGAGTCTGAATTCGGTTCCGGTGTCTTCATGAAAGTTGTAGCTATGGATCTTAGCTTTCATTTGCACTTGGTTTGACCCCAATTGAACATCTACAACTCCAGATATGGCTGAAATACTTTACATATGTCATGTTGATTTCTCACCAAAATTCAGCACTGCACTAAAACAAAAATCTTTGCAATGTAAAATTTGTGTCACAAATTCCTACTTTAATCAACCAAATAAAAACACAAAACATTTTATCAACTCAAAGAACAAAAATTAACAAAATATAGGTCATTAAATCCTTAATTTAACTATTGATTCTTGTAAAATTAGACAAAATAGTTGGAAAATATGCATATGATGAAGAGTCATCACAACCCCAAACTTAATCTATTTTGTCCCAAGCAACAATTAATTTCATATTAGGTCATGTTAAATGCACACTTAAATTCAATTTCTCAAATTACATCAAACTCAAATTTCAAAGTTCTTGTTACTGCAAATGCTTCATCATGCTATATGGTTGTTTTGTCATTGGATTAAGACAACAAGATTTGTAAACCTTGGCATTCTTCATCCAATTAGGGTCTCTCTTCACCAATCTTACATCCAATCAAAGTGTTTAGTCAGGGTTATAAATTTATCACTCAAATCCTAGAACATGCATCACGCTACCAATAGGCTTGAAAAATTCTAGTTAGCAATCACAATGCAGTAAACACATACATTTTTTGAGGACTTTCGGGTTGTAATGGGGCTTAGGTAAGGGTAGGACATTTTAGGATAGTAGGCTTTACCATTCTTGGAGTTAGGCATACATTTCCACCTTATCTACCATTTTTTTTCTTCATCTTTTCATTATGGAGATTCTCAGACATTTTCGTCCTCCAAGAAGATTTTATTTTTTATTTTTTTTACCAATCTTACACAAATGTGAATTTTTTTTCTTTTTATTCATTTTATTCTCTTTTTGTGAGAATCAATTTGTGCAAACTTAAAAAGTTGCTTATCCCAGGAGCAACCCCAAACTAGAATTTATATCAAGACAAGAATTTTTTTTTTCTACCTAACTCCAAGTAAGGTGATTTTAATTAAAGTCAGGTGTTTTGCTTGTAATGTGGCTAGTAACCGAAATAAAAGGGCAAGGCTCAAAGGTGCTAGCAAAGGTTAAAATTTTCATAGGATAGTTAGAAAGGTCCAAACGACCAATAAAATTGCCTCAATGTATGCATAAATTACAAGTGATGCAAGTCAGAATTAGTGCAAGTTCTAGACGGATAACACATGTCTGGATAATCACACAACAAAGAATTTAAAGTGTTTAGGCTCAAAAGCTCACAGCTAGGATAATAAGAGAGAGTATGAACAATCAAAATAAAGCCAACATGCTTCTGAAAAGTTAAAATTGTATTTTTTGAAAAATTGATGGTATTAAGCCTTCTACAACCATTTAGTAATCAAGAATGCATGCATTAGGAAGGCTTGTCGACTTGAGCAATAACATAATCTAAGAAATAAAATTTAACTTGCGAAATCACAAACAAAATTTTAAGATTAAGTGCAAGTCAGTACGACTGTTTCATCATAGTACACATTTAGTGAAAGGAAAAAAAAAAACATGAGGAGATGAAAGTCAACATATACTGACATTAAACAAAGAAAATGAGAAAACGGAAAGCAACAAGACAACCAACAAAAAGAAAAAGAAAAAAGAAAGAAAACTTCTCTTAGTTTAGTAGTTCAATGATTCTCGTTTAGATCATCCGCTCTTGTTCCGCTATGGTCGCCAGTATACTGGTGAGGTGCAAATAGATCAGCCTCCTGGTGTCTAGAAAAGTGCTTCAGGCGCGCTTGGGCGCGCGTTCTGTCATTTGGAGCTGTACAATCGCTTCTTAACGCATCTTGTTTATTCATTGCTCATACCAAACATCAAAACTAAGAGAACTAGAAATTAGAAGACTAAAATTGGAACTAAATGGAGTAAAATAAATCTAAAATGCAATAAATAAATACGGTGTAAAGGATATAAAATTGGGTTGCCTCCCAATAAGCGCTCGTTTAGTGTCTTGAGCTTGACGTCTAAACTACTGTCAAGGTGGCATATATGACAGGAAGAACACATCATCCTTCTTTTTTTTTGTTTGGTCCAATTCCATGAACTTAAGAAATAAAGATGTTGTTTCCATGTCCTTTTCAATTGGACATTGATGAACAAGGCATAGATTGAATCTCGAACTTTATCAATCTCTTCTTTTTTCTTTTCCTCGTTCGTCTTTTCCTCTAGCTTATCTTCTTCTACCACAACAATGAAATTATCTTCAATCTTCAACTTCTCCTCCATCTTCTCAAACTTAACCACTGTTTAAATAACCTCTCACATTGAGTTTCAATATGTGTGTTTGTGTCATTGGATTAACATTTAAAGATGTGAGTTTCAAATAACCTCCCACATTGATTTAACCACTTGTGGATCCAATATGTGTGTTTGTGTCATTGGATTAACATTTAAGTCCTTTTCGTCCTCCCTAGTCTTATTCTTGTCCAATTAGGGTTTTTAATCAATCATTGTGCATCCAATAGGTATGTTTGTGTCATTGGATTAACACATAGGTCATTGTCGTCCGCCCTATGCTTATTCAACTTCAATTAGTGTTTTTAACTGATCTAGTGCATCCAATATGTGTGTTGGTGTCATTGGATTAACATTTAAGTCATTTTCGTCTTCCCTAGGCTTATTCTAGTCCAATTAGGGTTTTTAACCAATCTTGTGCATCCAATAAGTGTGTTTTGTGTCATTGGATCATTTTTTAGGTCATTTTTGTCCTCCATATGCTTATTCTAGTCCATTTAATGTTTTTAACCAATAATGTGCATCCAATAAGTTCATTTGTGTCATTGGATTAAAATTTAGGTCATTTTCGTCCTCCCTAGTCTTATTTTAGTCCAATTAGGGTTTTTAACCAATCTTGTGCATCCAATAGGTGTGTTTGTGTCATTGGATTAACACTTAGGTCATTTTCGTCCTCCATATGCTTATTCAAGTCCAATTAGGGTTATTTACCAATATTGTGCATCCAATATGTGTGTTTGTGTCATTGGATTAACATTTAGGTCCTTTTCGTCCTCCCTAGCTTATTCTTGTCCAATTAAGGTTATTTACCAATCTTGTGAATCCAATACATGTGTTTGTGTCATTGGATTAACATTTAAGTTTTTCGTCCTCCCTAGGCTTATTCTAGTCCAATTGGGTTTTTAACCAATCTTGTGCGTCTAGTATGTTGTGTTTGTATCATTGGATTAATATTTAGGTCATTTTTTGTCCTCCCTAGGCTTATTCTAGTCCAATTAGGGGATATTAACCAATCTTGTGCATCCAATACGTGTATTTGTGTCATTGGTTATTATTAGGTCATTTTCGTCCACGATGTGCTTATTCTAGCACATTTAGGATTGATAACCAATTTTGTGCATCCAATAAGATCATTTGTGTCATTGGATTAATATTGTGTTTGTGTCATTGGATTAACACTTAAGTCATTTTCGACCTTCCTAGGCTTATTCTAGTCCAATTAGGGTTTTTTTTTTGACAATCTTGTGCATCCAATAAGTGTGTTTCTGTCATTGAATTAACATTTAGGTCATTATTCGTCCTCCCTAGCCTTATTCTTGTCCAATAAGGGTTATTAACCAATCTTGTGCATCCAATACGTGTGTTTGTGTCATTGGATTATTATTTAGGTCATTTTCGTCCTCCATATGCTTATTCTAGTCCATTTATGGTTTTTAAACAATCTTGTGCTTCCAATACGTTCATTTGTGTCATTGATTATTATTTAGGTCATTTTCGTCCTCCCTAGTCTTATTCTAGTCCAATTTGAGTTTTTAATCAATCTTTTGCATCCAATAGGCGTGTTTGTGTCATTCGATTAACACTTAGGTCAATTTTGTCCTCCTTATGCTTATTCAAGTCCAATTAGGGTTCTTAACCAATCTTGTGCATCCGATATGTGAGTTGGTGTCATTGGACTAACATTTAATTCATTTTTATCTTCCCTAGGTTTATTCTAGTCCAATTAGGTTTTTTTACCAATCTTGTGCAACCAATATGTGTGTTTGGTCATTGGATTAATATTTAGATCATTTTTGTCCACCCTAGTCTTATTCTAGTCAAATTAGGGTTATTAACCAATCTTGTGCATCCAATTCGTGGGTTTGTGTCATTGGATCATTATTTAGGTCAATTTTGTCCTCCATATGCTTATTCAAGTCCATTTTGGGTTTTTAACCAATATTGTGCATCCAATAAGTTACATTTTGTCATTGGATTAACATTTAAGTCCTTTTCGTCCTCCATATGCTTATTATAGTCCAATTAGGGTTTGTAACCAATCTTGTGCATCCAGTATGTGTGTTTGTGTCATTGGATTTACATTTAGTTCATTTTTGTCCTCCCTAGACTCATTCTAGTCTAGTTAGGGTTATTTACCAATCTTGTGCATCCAACATGAGTGATTGTGTCAATGGATTAACATTTAAGTCCTTTCGTCCTCCTTATGCTTACTATTGCCAATCAGTGTTTTTACCCAATCTTGTGCATCCAATATGTGTGTTTGTGTCATTGGATTAACAATTAGGTCATTCTTGTCCTCCCTAAGCTTATTCTAGTTCAATTAGGGTTATTAACCAATCTTGGGCATCCAATACGTGTGTTTGTGTCATTGATTAACATTTTGGTCAATTTCACCCTCCCTAGACTTACTCTAGTCCATTAAGGATTTTAACCAATCAGGTGAATCCAATAGGTGTGTTTGTGTCATCGGAATACAACTTAGGTCATTTTCGTCTTCCCTATGCTTATTCTAGTCCAATTAGGGTTTTTAACCAATCTTGTATATCCAATATGTGTATTTGTGTCATTGAAATAACATTTTAGTCATTTTTGTCCTCCTTAGGCTTATTCTAGTCCAATTAGATTTCTTAAACAATCTTGTGCATCCAATATGTGTGTTTGTGTCATTGGATTAACATTTAGGTCATTTTTGTCCTCCCAAGGCTTATTCTAGTCCAATTAGGGTTTTTAACCAATCTTGTGCATCCAATATATGTGTTTGTGTCATTGGATTATTGTTTAGGTCATTTTCATCATCCCTATGCTTATTATAGTCCATTACGGTTGTTAACCAATATTATGCATCAAATAAGTTCATTTGTGTCATTGGATTAACATTTAGGTCATCTTTGTCATCCCTAGTGTTATTCTAGTCCAATTAGGGTTTTTAATCAATCTTGTGGATCCAATAGGTGTGTTTGTGTTATTGGATTAACACATAGGTCATTTTCATCCTCCTTATGCTTATTCAAGTCCAATTAGGGTTCTTAACCAATCTTGTGCATCCAATATGTGTGTTTGTGTCATTGGATTAACATTTAAGTCATTTTCGTACTCCCTAGGCTTATTCTAGTCAAATTAGGGTTTTTAACTAATCTTGTGCATCTAATATGTGTGTTTGTGTCATTGGATTAACATTTAGGTCATTTTTTGTCCTCCCTAGGCTTATTCTAGTACAATTTGGGTTTTTAACTATTCTTGTGCATCCAATAAGTGTGTATGTGTCATTGGATTATTATTTAGGTCATTTTCGTCCTCCATATGCATATTTCTAGTCCATTTAGGGTTTGTAACATATCATGTGCATCCAATAAGTTCATTTGATTCATTGGATTAAAATTTAGGTCATTTTTATCCTCTCTAGGCTCCCTAGGATTTTTAACTAATCTTGTGCATCCAATAAATTCATTTGTGTTATTTGATTAATATTTTGGTCATTTTCATCCTACATAGGCTTATTCTAATCCAATTAGGATTTTTAAACCAATCTTATGCATCCAATACGTGTGTTTGTGTCATCGGATTTAAAATTAGGTTATTTTCACCCTCCTTAGGCTTATTCTAGTCCAATTAGGGTTTTTAACCAATCTTGTGCATCCAATACATGTCTTTGTGTCATTGGATTAACATTTACGTCATTTTCGTCCTCCTTAGGCTTATTCTAGTCCGATTATAGTTTTAAACAATCTTGTGCATTCAATAGGTATGTTTGAGTCTTGGTATTAACATTTAGGTCATTTACGTTCCTCCCGAAGCTTATTCTCGACCATTTTAGGATTTTAACCAATCATGTGCTTCCAATATGTTCATTTGTGTCATTTGATTAATATTTAGGTCATTTCCGTCCTCCCAGCAAGGCTTATTCTAGTACATTTAAGGGTTTTCACCAATCTTGTGCTTCCAACAAGTTCATTTGGGTCATTGGATTAACATTTAGGTCATTTTTGTCCTCCCTAGGCTTATTCTCGTCCTATTAGGGTTTTTTACCGATCTTGTGCTTCCAATACGTGTGTTTGTGTTATTGGATTAAATTTTAAGTCATTTTTGACCTCCCTAGTCTTATTCTAGTAAAATTTGGGGTTTTCAACTAACCTTGTGCATCAAATATGTGTGGTTGTGTCATTGGATTAACATTTAGTTCATTTTCGCCCTCCCTAGACTTATATTCTAGTCCAATTAGGGTTTTAATAAATCTTGTGCATCTAATACGTGTGTTTGTGTCATTGGATTAACAATAACTTCATTTTTGTCTTCCTTAGGCTTATTCTAGTCGCATTATGGTTTTAAAAGAAATCTTGTGCATTCAATAGGTATGTTTGAGACTTTGGATTAACATTTAGGTCATTTTCGTCCTCCCTTAGCTTATTCTAAACCATTTTAGGGTTTTAACCAATCATGTGCATCCAATATGTTGATTTGTGTCATTTGTGCAATTAGTGGTTTTAACCAATCTTGTGCATCCAAGGTGTGTTGTGTCATTTGTGAACATTTAGATCGATTTTCGTCCTCCTAGGCTTATTCTTGTCCATTACGGTTGTTACCAATCTTGTGCATGCAATGACCCATTCATAGTGTCATTGATGAACTTTAGGTCATTTTCTCCAGACCCTAGCTTATGCTTCAATTAGGGTTTTTAACATCTTGTGCATCAATAAGTGTGTTTGTTCATTGGGATGAACATTTGGTCATTTCGTTGCTCCGCTACGCTTATTTCTTGTGCAGTTAGGGTTTTTTAACCAATCTCTTGTGCATTCCAATAAAGTTCATTTGACGTCATTGGAGAACATAGGGTCATTTATCCTACCTAGGTTTATTCTTGTCCATTAGTTTTTTTAACCAATCTTGTTGCATTCAATAGGTTGTTTGTGTCATTGGGATGAACATTTAGTCATTTCGTCTCCTAGACTATTCTTGTCAATTAGTTTTTTAACCATCATTGTGCATGCAATAAGTTCATTTGTGTCATTGGACGATATTAGGTCATTTCGTCCTCCCTAGGCTTATTCTTGTCCAATTAGGGTTTAAACCAATCTTTGTGCATCCCAATAAGTCATCTGTGTAACATTGGATTGAACATTTAGCGTTATTTTCGTTCGTAGCTTATTCTTGTTCCTAGTAGGTTTAACTTGCTCTTGTGCCCAATCAAACGTTCTTTGCTGTAATGGATGACCTTTAGGTCATTTCGTCCTTCCTAGGCTTATCCTATTAGGGTGTCCTTCTTGTGCATGTAAGTGCATTGTGTCATGGGATGAAACATTTTGGTGTCATTTATCGTCACTACCTAGACTTAATATCTTGCCCAATTAGATGTTTTTTAACCATCTTTTGCATGGCAATCAATGTTCATTTTGCTGTCAAATTGGTATTAACATTAGGTCATTTTCGTGCTCCTAGCTATTCTTGTCCAATTAGGTTTTTAACCAATCTTGTGGCATCCAATAGGTGTGTTTGTGTCATTGGATGAACATTTAGGTCATTTTTTGTCCTTCACCCTAGACTTATCTTTGTCCAATTAGGGTTTTTAAACACAATCTTGTGCATACAAATAAGTTCATTTGTGTCCATTGGATGAACATTAGGTCATTTTTCGTGCCTCGCCTAGGCCTTATTCTTGTCCAAGAGGGGTTTTTAACCAATCTTGTCATGCAATAAGTTCATTTTGTGTCATTGAGGAACATTTTGGTCATTTTATGTCCTCGTAGGTTTATTCTTAGTCCAATTAGGGTTTTTATACCTATCTTGTGCATCAATAGGTTGTTTTGTGTCATTGGATTAACATTTAGGTTATTTTCATCTCCCGTAGGCTAATATTCTTGTCCCATTAGGGTTGTTTAATAACTAGATCTTGTGCATCCAATAAGTGTCATTTGTGTATGTGGATTGAACATTTTGGATATTTTCGTCCTCCCTAGGTCTTGTTCTTGTCCAATTAGGTTTTAGCCTATCTTGTGCATCCCATAAGTTCATTTGTGTCATTGGATGAACATTTTAGCATTTATCTCCTCCAAACGCTTATTCTTGTCCAATTAGTTCCTTTCTTAACCAATCTTGTGCATCCAATAAGTTCATTTGTGTATTGGATGAAACAGTTAATTCAATTTTCGTCCTCCGCTGGGCTTATTCTTTTGCAGCTATGGTTTTTTAACCCAATCTATGCATCCAAATAAGTGTGTTTGTGTAATTGGCTATGAACATTTTAGGTCATTTTCGTCACTACCTAGGCGTTATTCTTGTCCAATTAGGGTTTTGTAACTAATCTTGTGCATCCAATAAGTTCAGTTGTGTCATTGGAATGAACATTTCGGTCATTTTCGTCTCCCTACGGCTTATTCTTGTCCAATAATGTTTTCTAACCAATCTGGTGCATCCAATAGGTGTTCATTTGTGTCATTGGATGAACATTTATGTCATTTTCGTCCTCCCTAGGCTTTCTTCTTGTCCAATTAGGTCTTTTTCAACCAAATCTTGTGCATCCAAAAGTTCATTTGTTAATTGGCGATGACATTTAGGTGCATTTTCGTCTCCCTAGGCTTATTCTTTTCCAATAAGGGTTTTAACCAATCTTGTGTCATCCATAGGTGTGTTTTCTGTAATTGGATGAACATTATAAGTAATTTTCGTCCTCCCTAGGCTTTATCTACTTCCAATTAGTGTTTTAACCATCTTGGCATCCATAGTTCATTGTGTGATCATTGGATGAAATTTAGGTCATTTCGTCCTCCCTAGGCTTATTCTTGTGCGTTAGGGTTTTTAACCAATCTGGTGCATCCCAATAAGTCATTTGTGTCATTGGATGAACATTTTGGTCATTTTCCCGTCCTCCCATAGGCTTATTCTTGTCAATTAGGTTTTTAACCTATCTTTGTGCATCCAATAGGTTTATTTGTGTAATTGGATGAACCTTAAGTCATTTTCGTCCTCTCTAGGCTTATTCTTGTCCAATTAGGTTTTAACCAATCTTGTGCATCCAATAACGTTCATTTGTGTCATTGGATGAACATTTAGGTCATTTTCGTCCTCCCTAGGCTTTATTCTTGTCAATTATGGTTTTAACCATCTTGTGATCAATAGTTAATTTGTGTCATTGGATGAATATTTATGTCAATTTCGTCTCCCTAGGCTTATTCTTGTCCAATTACGATTTATAACTAATCTTTGTGCATCCAATAGTTTCATTTGTGTAGTGTATGAACATTTCGGTCATTTCGTTCTCCTAGGCTTATTCTTGTGCAATTAAGGTTTTAGGCCAATCTTGTGCATCCAATAAGTCATTTGTGTAATTGGATGAACATTTAGTCATTTTCGTCCTCTAGGCTTATTCTTGTCATTTACGTTTTTAACCAATCTTGTGCATCAATAGTTCATTTGTGTAATTGGATGAACATTCTAGGTCATTTTCGTCCTCCGGTAGGCTTATTCTTGTCCATAAGGGTTTTTAACAGATCTTGTGCATCAATAAGTTGTGTTTGTGTCATTGGATGAACATTTAGGATATTTTCGTCTCCCATAGGCTTATCTTGTCCAAATTAGGGTTTTAAAACCATTCTGGTACATCCAATAAGTTCATTTGTGTTCATGGTGGATGAACATTTAGGTCATTTTCGTCCTCTCGTAGGCTTATTCTGGTCCCAATTAGGGTTTTTTAACCTATCTTGTGCATACCAATAAGTTTGTGTTGTGTCATTCGGATGAACATTTAGGTCATTTTCGCTCCTCCTAGGCTTATTCTTATCCAATTAGGGTTTTTAACCAATCTTGTGCATCCAATAGGTTCATTGTGTCATTGGATGATAATTTAGGTCATTTCGTTCTCCCTAGGCTTATTTGTCCAATTAGGGTTTTAACGCAATCTGGTGCATCCAATAAGTTCATTGGTGTCATTGGATGAACATTTAGGTCATTTTCGTCCTCCTAGGCTTATTCTTGTCCAATTAGGGTTTTTAACCTGATCTCTTGTGCATCCAATAACTTCATTTGTGTCATTTTGGATGAACATTTAGGTCATTTTCGTCCTCCCCAGGCTTATTCTTGTCCAATTAGGGTTTTTAACCTTCTTGTGCATCCCATAAGGTTATTTTGTGTCATTGGATGAACATTTAGGTCATTTTTCGTCTCCTAGGCTTATTCTTGTCCAATAGGGTTTAACCAATCTTAATGTGCATCCAATAAGTTCATTTGTGTCATTGGATTGAAAGTAAGGTCATATTTCAGTCCTCCTAGGCTTATTCTTGTCAATTAGGAAATTTTAACCTCAATCTTGTGCATCCAATAAGTTCATTTTGTGTCATTGGAATGAACATTTAGGCATTTTCGTCCTCCCTAGGGCTTATTCTTGTCCAATTGAGGGTTTTTAACCAATCTTGTGCATCCAATAAGTTATTTGTGTCATTGATGAACATTTTAGGTCATTTCGTCCTCCCTAGGCTTATTTCTTTTCAATGAGGGTTTTTAACAAATCTTGTGCATCCAATAGTGTGCTTGTGTAATTATACAACAATAATTTATTCATTTTCGTCCTCCCTAGGCTTATTCTTGTCCATATTAGGGGTTTTTAACCAATCTTGTGCATCCAATAAAGTTCATTAGTGTAATTGGATGGAACTTTAGCAGTCATTTTCGTCCTCCTAGGCTTATTCTTGTCCAATTAGGGTTTTTAATCCAATCTTGTGCATCCATACGTTCATTTGTGTCATTGGATGAACATTTAAGTCATTTTCGTCCTCCCTAGGCTTATTCTTGTCCAATTAAGGGTTTTTGACCAATCTTGTGCATCCAATAAGTTCATTTGTGTCATTGGATGAACATTTAGGTCAATTTTTCGTCCTCCTAGGCTTTATCTGTGTCCAATTAGGGTTATTACCTTATCTTGTGCATCCAATAAGTGTGTTTTGTGTCATTGGATTAACATTTTATGGTCATTTTCGTCTCCCTAGGCTTGGATCTGTCCAATTAGGGTTTTAACCACTTGTGCATCCAATAAGTTCGGTTTGTGTCATTGGATGAACATTTAGGTCATCTTAGTCCTAACGTAGCTATTCTTGTAATTAGGGTTTTTAACAATCTTGTGCATCCCAATAAGTTCATTTGTGTATTGGTTGAACATTTAGGTCATTTTCGTTTCTCCCTAGGCTTATCTTGTGCATTTGGGTTTTTAACCAATCTGGTGATCCAATAGTATCATTGTGTCCGTTGGATGAACATTTATGTCATTCGTCCTCCCTATGCTTCTTCTTGTTCATTAGGGTTTTTAACCAATCTTGTGCATCCAATAAGTTCATTTGTGTCATTGGATGAACATTAGGTCATTTTCGTTCTCCCTAGGTTTTTCTTTTCCAATAAGGTTTTTAACCATCTTGTGCATCCAATAGGTGTTTGTGTAAATTGGATGAACATTAAGGTAATTTTGTCCTCCCTAGGCTTTATTCTTCTCAATTAGGGTTTTTTAACCAATCTTATACATCCAATATAGGTCCATTTGTGTCATTGGATGAACATTTAGGTCATTTTCGTCCTCCGTTAGGCTTATTCTTGTCCAATTAAGGTTTTTATCCAATCTTGTGCATCCAATAAGTTCATTTCGTCGTCATTGGATTGAACATTTAGGTCATTTTCGTCCTCCCTAGGTTTATTCTTGTCCAATTAGGGTTTTAAACCAATCTTTGTGCATCCAATAAGTTCATTTGTGTCATTGGATGAACATTTTAGGTCATTTTCGTCCCTCCTAGGCTATTCTTGTCCAATTAGGGTTTTTAACCAATCTTGTGCATCCAATAAGTTCATTTGTGTCATTGGATGAACATTTAGGTCATTTCGTCCTCCTAGGCTTATTCTTGTCCAATTAGGGTTTTAAACCCAATCTTGTGCATTCCAATAGGTGTGTTTGTGTCATTGGATGAACATTTAGGTCATTTTCCGTCCTCCCTAGGCTTATTCTTGTCCAATTAGGGTTTTTAACCAATCTTGTGCATCCAATAAGTTCATTTGTGTAATTGGATGAACATTTAGGTCATTTTCGTCCTCCCTAGGCTTATTCTTGTCCAATTAGGGTTTTTAACCAATCTTGTGCATCCAATAAGTTGTGTTTATGTGTAATTGGGATGAACATTTAGGTCATTTTCGTCCTCCTAGTTATTCTTGTCAATTAGCGGTTTTATAACCAATCTTGTGCACCAAATAAGTTCATTTGTGTAATTGATGAACATTTAGGTCATTTTCGTCCTCCCTAGCTTATTCTTGTCCAATTAGGGTTGTTAACCAATCTTGTGGCATCCAATAAGTTCAATTTGTGTCATTGGAGTGAACATTTAGGTCATTTTCGTGAGTCCCTAGGCTTATTCTTGTCCAATTAGGGTTTTTAACCTAATCTCTGTGCATCCAATATAGTTCATTTGTGTAATTGGATGAACATTTAGGTCATTTTCGTCCTCCCTAGGCTTAATTCTTTGTCCAATTAGGGTTTTTAACCAATCTTGTGCCTCCTAATAAGTGTGTTTTTGTCATTGGATGAACATATTAGGTCATTTTCGTCCTCCCTAAGACTTATTCTTGTCCAATTAAGTTTTTTTAACCCAATCGTTTGTGCATCCAATAGGTGTCTTTGTTGTTATTGGATGAACATTTAGGTCATTTTTCGTCCTCCTAGGCTTATTCTGGTCCAATTAGGTGTGTTTGTGCATCCAATTTCAATTATGGATGGGTGCAACATTTAGGTCATTTTCTTCCTGCTAGGCTTATTCTTGTGCATTTAGGGTCTTTTAACCAAATCTTGTGCATCCATATGTTTCATTTGTGTCATTGGATTGAACATTTAGGTCCATTTTCGTCCTCCCTATGCTATTCAAAGACCAATTAGGGTTTTAAACCAATCTTGTATTATCAATCCAATAAGTTCATTTGTGTCATTGGATGAACATTTAGGTCATTGTTCGTTCTCCATAGGCTTATCTTGTCCAAATTAGGTTTTTTAACTTAATCTTGTGCATCCAATAAGTTATTTGTGTTTATTGGACGAACATTTAGGTCATTTTCGTCCTCCTTAGGCTTTATTCTTGTTGCGCTATGGTTTTAACCATCTGGTGCATCCCTATAAGTTCATTTGTGTAATTGGATGAACATTTAGGTCATTTTCGGTCCTCCTTAGCTTATTCTTGTCCAATTAGGTTTTTTAACCATCTGGTGCATCCCATAAGTTCATTTGTGTCATTGGAATGAGACATTTAGGTATTTTCGTTCTCCCTAGGCTTATTCTTGTCAATTAGGGTTTTTAACCAATCTTGTGCATCCAATAAGTTCATTTGTGTCATTGGATGAACATTTATGTCATTTTCGTCCTCTTGGCTGTATTCTGTCCAATTAGGGTTTATAACCAATCTTGTGCATCCAATACATTCATTTGTGTAATTGGATGAACATTTAGGTCATTTTCGTCCTCCCTAGAACTTATTCTTGTCCAATAGGGTTTTTATACCTATCTTGTGCATCCAATAAGTTCATTTGTGTCATGGGATGACATTTATCTCCATTTTTCGTCCTCCCGTAGGTTTATCTTGTCCAATTAGGGTTTTTAACAATCTCGGCATCCAATAGGTGTGGTGTGTCATTGGATTGAACATTTTGGTCATTTTCGTTCTCCTTAGGCTTAATTCTTGTCCAATTAGGGTTTTAACCAATCTTGTGCAATTGCAATAAGTTTCATTTGTGTAGTGGGACGAACATTTAGGTCGTTTTCGTCTAGCTTAGGCTTATTCTTGTGCAGTTAGGGTTTTTAACCCATCTTGTGGATCCAATAAGTTCTTTGTGTGAGAGCATTTAGGTCATTTTCGTTCTCCCTAGGCTTATCTAGTCCAATAAGGTTTTTAACCAATCTCTGTTCATCAATAGGTGTGTTTGTGTCATTGGATGAACATTTAGGGTCATTTTCGTCCTCCCTAGGCTTATTCTTCTCCCAATTAGGGTTTTAACCAAATCTTGTGCATCCAATAATTCTTTAGTGTCATTGGATGAACATTTAGGTCATTTTTCGTTAACCATAGCTTATTCTTGTCCAATTAAGGTTTTTTACCAATCTTGTGCATCCAATAAGTTTCATTTGTGTAATTGGAATGAACATTTAGGTCATTTTCGTCCCCTTAGCTTATCTTTGTCCAATTAGTTTTTTAACCAATCTTGTGGCATCCAATAAGTTCATTTGTGTCATTGGATTGAACATTTAGGTCATTTTCGTTTCTCGCCAACTTTATTCTTTCCAATTAGGGTTTTTAACCAATCTTGTGCATGCCAATAATGGTGTGTTGTGTCATTGGGATGAACATTATGTTTATTTTCGTCCTCCCCTAGAAATTATTCTCTGTCCAATTAGGGTTTTTAACCAATCTTGTGCTGCATAAGTTCATCTGTGTCTTTGGTTGAACATTTAGGTCATTTTCGTCCTCCCTAGGCTTATTCTTGTCCAATTAGGGTTTTTAACCAATCTTGTGCATCCAATAAGTTCATTTGTGTCATTGGATGAACATTTAGGTCATTTTCGTCCTCCCTAGGCTTATTCTTGTCCAATTAGGGTTTTTAACCAATCTTGTGCATCCAATAAGTTCATTTTGTGTCATTGGATGAACATTTAGGTCATTTTCGTCCTCCCTAGGCTTATTCTTGTCCAATTAGGGTTTTTAACCAATCTTGTGCATCCAATAAGTTCATTTGTGTCATTGGATGAACATTTAGGTCATTTTCGTCCTCCCTAGGCTTATTCTTGTCCAATTAGGGTTTTTAACCAATCTTGTGCATCCAATAAGTTCATTTTGTGTCATTGGATGAACATTTAGGTCATTTTCGTCCTCCCTAGGCTTATTCTTGTCCAATTAGGGTTTTTAACCAATCTTGTGCATCCAATAAGTTCATTTGTGTCATTGGATGAACATTTAGGTCATTGTCGTTCGTAGCTTATTCTTGTCCAAATTAGGTTTTTTAACCAATCTTGTTGCATCAATAAGTTCATATTTCTGTCATTGGATGAACATTTAGTCATTTGTCGGTCATCGCTAGGCTTATTTCTAGTCCAATTAGGGTTTTTAACCAATCTTGTGCGATCCTCAATAGGTTCATGTTTGTTTCTTATTGGGATGAACCATTTATGGTCATTTTCGGTCCTCACCATAGGCTTTATTTCTGTGCCAATTAATATAGTTTTAACTATCTTGTGCATCCAATAAGTTCATCTTGTGTGTTGGAATTACATTTAGGTCATTTCGTCCTCAGCTGCAGTTTTCTTGTTCATTATGGTTTTTAACCTATCTTGTGCATCCAATAGGTGTGGTTTGTGTCATTGGATCGAACATTAAGGTCATTTTTCGTCCTCCTGTAGACTTATCTGTCCATTATGGTTTTTAACCAATCTTGTGCATGCATAGGTGTGGTATGTGTCATTCCGGATTAATACTTTATGTCATTTTCGTCAACCCTAGCCTTATGCTTGTCCAATTAGGTTTTATAACAAATCTTGTGCATCCATAAGTCATTGTGTAGTTGATGAACATTTAGATCATTTTCGTCCGCCCTAGGCTTAATCTCTTGTGCAATTAAGGTTTTAACCAATCTTGTCATGCAATAAGTTTCATTATTGTCATCTGGATTAGCATTTAGGTCACATTAATTCGTTCTCTCCTAGCCTTATGCTTGTCCAATAAGGGTTTTTAACCAATCTTGTGCATCCAATAGGTGTGTTTGTGTTGTCATTGGACTGAAATTTAGGGTCATTTTCGTCTCCTGGCTTATTCTTGTCCAATTAGGTTTTTAACCAATCTTGTGCTCAATAATTCATTGTGTCATTGGATTAAATTTCTTGAGTCATTTTCATCGCATCCTAGGTTTAATTCCTTGTCCAATAAGGGTTTTTAACCAATCTTGTTGCAGTCCTATAGGTGTGTTTGTGATCATTGGATCGACATTTAGGTCATTTTCGTCCTCCCTAGGCTTATTCTTGTCCAATTAGGGTTTTTAACCAATCTTGTGCATCCAATAAGTTCATTTGTGTCATTGGATGAACATTTAGGTCATTTTCGTCCTCCCTAGGCTTATTCTTGTCCAATTAGGGTTTTTAACCAATCTTGTGCATCCAATAAGTTCATTTGTGTCATTGGATGAACATTTAGGTCATTTTCGTCCTCCCTAGGTTCTATTCTTGTCCAATTAGGTCATTTTAACCAATCTTGTGCATCCAATAAGTTCATTTGTGTCATTGGATGAACATTTAGGTCATTTTCGTCCTCCCTAGGCTTATTCTTGTCCAATTAGGGTTTTTAAACAAATCTTGTGCATCCAATAAGTTCATTTTGTGTCATTGGATGAACATTTAGGTCATTTTCGTCCTCCCTAGGCTTATTCTTGTCCAATTAGGGTTTTTAACCAATCTTGTGCATCCAATAAGTTCATTTGTGTCATTGGATGAACATTTAGGTCATTTTCGTCCTCCCTAGGCTTATTCTTGTCCAATTAGGGTTTTTAACCAATCTTGTGCATCCAATAAGTTCATTTGTGTCATTGGATGAACATTTAGGTCATTTTCGTCCTCCCTAGGCTTATTCTTGTCCAATTAGGGTTTTTTTAACAATCTTGTGCATCCAATAAGTTCATTTGTGTCATTGGATGAACATTTAGGTCATTTTCGTCCTCCCTAGGCTTATTCTTGTCCAATTAGGGTTTTAACCAATCTTGTGCATCCAATAAGTTCATTTGTGTCATTGGATGAACATTTAGGTCATTTTCGTCCTCCCTAGGCTTATTCTTGTCCAATTAGGGTTTTTAACCAATCTTGTGCATCCAATAAGTTCATTTGTGTCATTGGATGAACATTTTTAGTCATTTTCGTCCTCCCTAGGCTTATTCTTGTCCAATTAGGGTTTTTAACCAATCTTGTGCATCCAATAAGTTCATTTGTGTCATTGGATGAACATTTTAGGTTCATTTTCTTCCCCCCTGCTTATTCTTGTGCAGTAAGGGGGTTTTAACCAAATCTTGTGCATCCAATAAAGTTCATTTGTGTAATTGGCCATGAACATTTAGGTCCATTTTCGTCCTCCGTAGCTTATTTTTCCAATTAGGTTTTTTTAACCATCTTATGCATCCAATAAGTTCATTTGTGTCATTGGATGAACATTAGTCTTTTCGTTCTCCCTAACTTATTCTTTCCAATAACGGTTTATTAACC
The DNA here is from genome assembly GCA_002896215.2 of Cicer echinospermum. NCBI lineage: Eukaryota > Viridiplantae > Streptophyta > Magnoliopsida > Fabales > Fabaceae > Cicer > Cicer echinospermum. Next base: position 27,641 of record PGTU02004038.1, read on the forward strand.
AATCTGTGCATCAATTAGGTTGGTTTGTCATTGGATGATAATTTATGTCATTTTCTTTCCTCCCTAGGCTTATTCTTGGTCCACATACTGACGGTTTCTATTCCTATCTTGTGCATCCAATAAGTTCATCTGTGTAATTGGATGACATTTAGGTCATTTTCGATCCTCCTAGGCTTATTCTTGTCCAATTAGGGTTTTAACCAGCTGTGTGCATCCAATCGTTCATTTGTGTCATTGGATGAACATTTAGGTCATTTTCGTCATCCTTCTTGGCTTATTTCTTGTTCTCCAATTAGGGTTTTTAATTGGATGAACATTTAGGTCAATTGTGCTTCATTATCCAATAAGTGTATTGTGTAACTATTTGCATCCATAGAACATTTGTATTGGATTAACTCATTTTTCGTCCTCTTAACTAGACTATTCTTTGTCTAAGTATAAGGTTCTTAACCAATCTGTGCATCCAATAAGTTCATTTGTGTCTTGGGATGAACATTAGGTCATTGATTCGTCCTCCCTAGGCTTATTTCTTTGTCCAAAAGGGTTTTTAACCATCTTCGTGCATCAGATATAAGTTCAACTTTGTGTCATTGGATTAACATTTTAGTTATTTTTCGTCCTCCGTAGGTTTATTCTTGTCCAATTAGGGTTTAACCAATCTTGTGCATCCAAAAGTTCATTTGTGTCATTGGAATGAACATTAGGTCATTTTTCATCCTCCCTAGGTTTATTCTTGTGCACGTTAGGGTTTTTAATAACAATCTCTGTGCATCCAATAGTTCATTTGTGTCATGGATTGAACATTTAGATCATTTTTCTCACCTCCCTAGGCTTGTTCTTGTCCAATTAGGGGTTTTTAAACCAATCTGTGCATCCAATAAGTTTCATTTGTTGTAATGGGATGAACATTAGGTCATGTTTCGTTCCGTTAGGCTATTTTCGTGCATTTAGGAATCTTGTGCATCCAATAAGTTCATTTGTGTATTTGATGAACATTTAGGTCATTTTCGTCCTCCCTAGGCTTATTCTTGTCCAATTAGGGTTTTTTAACCAATCTTGTGCATCCAATAAGTTCATTTGTGTAATTGGATGAACATTTAGGTCATTTCGTCCTCCCTTAGGCTTATTCTTGTCCAATTACTGTTTTTAACCAATCTTGTGCATCCAATAGGTTCATTTGTGTCATTGGTGATAATTTAGGTCATTTTCGTCCTCCCTAGGCTTATTCTTGTCCAATTAGGGTTTTTTAACCTATCTTGTGCATCCAATAAGTTCATTTGTGTAATTGGATTAACATTTTAGGTCATTTTCGTCCTCCCTAGGCTTATTCAGTCCAAGTTAGGGTTTTAACCAATTTGTGCATCCAATAAGTTTATTTGTGTCATTGGATAACTTTAGTCATTTCGTCCTCCCTAAGCTTATGTTGTAATCTTTGCACGCGTTTTATCATTGTGAATTCATTAAGTTCATTTGTGTCCAATTGGATGACATTTAGGTCATTTTCGTCCGTCCCTAGCTTATTCTTGTCAATTTAGGATTTTTACTCTGTGCATCCAATAATAGGTGTATATGGACGAACATTTAGGTCATTTTCGTCGTGCTCCCCATATGAACTAGCTATTTTCGTTATGGCTATTCTGTCCAAATCAGGGTTTAACTAGTTCCATTAAGTTCATTTGTGTCATTGGATGAACATTTAGTCATTTTCGTCCTCCTTGGCTTATTCTTTGTTCAATTTGGGTTTTTTTAACCAATCTTGTGCATCCAATAAGTTATTTTGTGTCATTGGATGAACATTTAGGTCATTTTTCGTCCTCCTAGGCTTATTCTTGTCCAATTAGGGTTTTTAACCAATCTTGTGCATCCAATAATGTTCTTTTGTGTCATTGGATGAACATTTAGTCATTTTCGTCCTCCCTAGGCTTATTCTGTGTCAATTAGGGATTTTAACCAATCTTGTGCATCCAATCGTTTGTTTGTGTCCATTGGATGAACATTTAGGTCATTTCGTCCTCCCTAGGCTTATTCTTGTCCATTAGGGTTTTTAACCAATCTTGTGCATCAATAAGTTCATTTAGTATCATTGATGAACATTTAGGTCATTTCGTCCTTCCTAGCTTATTCTTGTCCAATTAGGGTTTTAACCAATCTTGTGCATCCAATAGGTTCATTTATGTCATTGGAATAATATTTGTTCATTTTCGTCCTCCCTAGGCTTTATTCTTGCCAAATTAGTGTTTTTAACCAATATTGTGCATCCAAGTAATTCATTGGTAATGATGAACATTTAGTCATATTCGTCCTCCCTAGCTTATATTCTTGTCATTATGGTTTTAACATCTGTGCATCCAATACGTTTTCATTTGTTGTAATTGGATGAACATTTAGGTCATTTCGTCGCTACCCAAGCTTATTCTTGTCCAAATAGGTTTTTAACCTATCTTTGTTGTATCCAATAAGTTCATGTGTCATTGGATGAACATTTAGGTCATTTTCGTCCTCCCTAGGCTTATTCTTGTCCAATTAGGGTTTTTAACCAATCTTGTGCATCCAATAAGTTCATTTGTGTCATTGGATGAACATTTAGGTCATTTTCGTCCTCCCTAGGCTTATTCTTGTCCAATTAGGGTTTTTAACCAATCTTGTGCATCCAATAAGTTCATTTGTGTCATTGGATGAACATTTAGGTCATTTTCGTCCTCCCTAGGCTTATTCTTGTCCAATTTTTTTAACCAATCTTGTGCATCCAATAAGTTCATTTGTGTCATTGGATGAACATTTAGGTCATTTTCGTCCTCCCTAGGCTTATTCTTGTCCAATTAGGGTTTTTAACCAATCTTGTGCATCCAATAAGTTCATTTGTGTCATTGGATGAACATTTAGGTCATTTTCGTCCTCCCTAGGCTTATTCTTGTCCAATTAGGGTTTTAACCAATCTTGTGCATCCAATAAGTTCATTTGTGTCATTGGATGAACATTTAGGTCATTTTCGTCCTCCCTAGGCTTATTCTTGTCCAATTAGGGTTTTTAACACAATCTTGTTCCGTTATCCAATTAAGGTCCATTTGGTAAATTGCGGATAACATTTAGCCATTGCCCTCCCAGGCTTTTCTGTCCCAATTAGGTTTTTAACCTATCTTGTGCCCATCCCAAATAATTCATTTGTCTTGGAATTGAAAACATTTAAGGTCATTTCGTCACTACCAATGTTCCCTCACATCCAATGTACGCACCATAATGTTGAACTATGCATGCACAAATTCTTAGTATTTGTTAAAAACACTAATTGAACTGGAATAACATAGGTCATAGATAAGAAGTGACCGAAGTTTTTTATATCCTTAAAAATAGCACCAAATAGAAATTTCATTTCATTGCAGGTTGGCCAAACCATACGACCCCCTTGGTTAAAAAACAACTCCCAATTGCGGTAAATCCTAGATTTAAGTATTGATGGTAATTGGTGAGACGAAAGATGAGCTAAAGTTTATCCAATGACCCACAAACACCCACCTTTTTGTATGACCAAGATTGGTTATAAACCCTTAATTGGACATGGAATTAACAAGAGGAGGACGAAAACTTGGACCAATTCTAAAATCCAATGACCAATAATATTGATGCACAAGATTGTTAAAAGCCCTAATTGGACAAGAATAAAGCCTAGGAGGAAAGACAAAATGACCTAAATGTTCATCCAATACACAATAACATATATAGGTATGCACGCAAGAATTGCGTTAAAACCGATAATGGACAAGAAATTAACTCCAAGAGGACGAACAGATGACCTTAAGAGTAATGTCTGAAATTCTCCAATACAGTAATATTCAACAGTTTTCTATCTACTATATACTCCTGGTCTAAAAACCCTAATTTAGCAGAGAACTTAAGCCTAGGAATGGACGGAAAATTTAATGTGCCTAAATTTTCTCCAATCCCACATGGATCTATCAATATATGGGAATCTTGTATTGCACAAGATTTGGTTAATAAAAACCTCTATATATACAGTATATTATCTATTCTATAAGAGTAACTCTATATATATCTCTATGACCTGTATGAATCCAAAATCACCAGCATGAATTATACTATATGTCATCAACCAAAATTTGATTTTTGTTAGTGAAAGTACCGACTAAAATTGACTTATGGAGATAAGTATATGAGGACGAAAATGAGTAAATGTTCATCCAATGACACCAAACACACCTTTTGGATGCACAAGATGGGTTTAAAACCCTAATTGACGGGAATAACCTGAGGAGGACGAAAAGGACCTAAATGTCAATCCAATGTTATCTACTATATATTGAAACTTATTTGCGTGCACAATTGGTTAAAAACACTAATTGGACTAGAAAAAGTATAGGGAGACGAAAATGACCTTTTAATATATTCATCAATACCACAAACACACCTTTTGGATGCACAAGATGGTTAAGCCTATTGGACAAAATAAAAAATGTATAACATTTAGGATAAGCGATAAAATTCCGACCTAATTATGTTAATCCCCGTCCAATGACAGAAATGAGACCATTATCTCCGGACTGCACAAAGATTGGTTCAAAAAACCCTAACCCTGGAACAGGTAGAGGACCTAATGCCTAGATAGACGTGTAACACAATACCTATTAATCATGCTCCACGACACGCAAAGATGAACTTTGAGTGATATGGCACAAGATTGGGGTAAAAAACTCTCTTATATTTGGAACAAGAATAAGCCTTTAGGTATAGGACAGAATATCTATATGTGTACCGGATGCAAAATTTTACAAATATCGCTCCCATGAACCTTCACAAATGAACCTATGCATGCACAAGATTGGTTAAAAACACTTAATGGACTAGAATAATATAGGGAGGACGGGAAAAATGACCTTAAATGGGTCATCCAATTGACACCGAAACAGTCACCTTGTTGGATGCATCGAATGAAATGGGTTTGAAAACCCTAATTGGACTGGAATTAACATTGGGAGGACTAAAATGACCTAAATGAATGCTATGACATCAAATTAAACCTATTAATGCCAAACAAGATTTGGTACAAAAAACCTCTAAATATATTATAAGCCTAGGAAGAGATCAAAATAAACACGACCTAAAAATGTTCTATGCAATGACACAAATTAGAACTTCCCCTTTATTTGCGTTGTGCCCAAGATTCGGTTAAAAAATTCCTTCAATTCGGCATCTAAATATATAACCCTAGGAGGACCGAAAATGACCTAAATGTTCATCCATATCGACATCAAACTCAGCCTATTGTCAATGCATTCAAAGATTGGTTTATTAAAAACCTCTTAAGTGTGATAACTTGCAGAACATAGAATTATATATCTATTGTTGAGGTAGCAAAATTGACTTAATGTTAATCCAAATAACACAAATGAACTATGCATGCAACAAGATTGGTTAAAAAACCTTAATTGTTATCATATATATATATCTTACGTGCGCTAGAAGAACGAAAAATTGAAAACCTAAATTTAAGTCCATAAGTGCTACTACAAATGATACTTTTGATTGGTTGATTGCACAAATCTAGAAGGATTGTTAATAAACGCCTAATTGAACAGAATAAAGCTTAGCATAGGTTTATCTTAAAAATCACCTAAATTTAATCCAAGGAACAAAATAACTTATTGCATTGCCAAGATTGTCGTAAAAACCTTTAATTGTTATCAAGAATAAGTCTTAGGAGGACGAAAAATTATCTCTAAATGTCAATCCAATCGACACAATACACATATAGGAAATGCACAAGATTGGTTAAAAACCCTAAATTTGGAACAAGAAATAAACCAGGGAGACGAAAATGACCTAAATTGTTAATCAAATGACACAAACACACCTTGGTGCACTCTAGATTGGTTAAAGGAACCCAATTGACTGGGGTAATTATGCCTAGGGGAGGACGAAATAGTGAGCCTAAATTAGTTGATAAAATTCCTCCAATATGACACAATTTATATATCTCTATAATTATGCTCAGGTGGCACATTAGATTGGCTTTGATAAAACACTAATTTGGTACCCAATAGCAACTATTACGTATTAGGTCTGTCCAAGGGAGGACGAAAATGATAGCCCTTATTCTAATATTAGTCAAGTTCCGCAATGACTACAATACACACCTTGGGTTAAATAACACAAGCCATGTATCGTAAAAACTCTGCTTAATTTTGGACTGTGAATCCTAATCCTAGTCCGAGCACGAAAGTACAAACATAAAAATGTAATAACTCCAATATTTGACACAAATGAATGATCGTTTATTAAGCTGCGTGCACAAGATGGATAAAAACACTAATGGACTAGAAAAGATTAGGAGGGACGGAAAAATGATGCTACCTTATAATGTTCATCCAATGACACAAACACACCTTTGGATGCACAGATTGGTTAAAAACCCTAAGTTGCACAAGAATCAAAAACCTAGGGCCCATTTGAGGTATCACTCTAAAATCTGACCTCAAATGTTTAATTCACCTATATTTATCTATTAAATCAAGCAGTATTGGAAGCTAATCGTAATGAATCTGGTTTAAAACTCCTATATATGTTTACAGAGAGATAAATCCTAGGAAGGACGAATGTAATGACGTAGTAAGTTCAATAATACCCCAAGACACAAAGGGAATCTTGGTTGTATGCACAAGATTGGTTAAAAACGCCTATATTGGGCCTGGAAGTGGAAATAACCTAAGGGAGTACCGAATAAGACGGCTTAGAATCCGATAAATCCAATGACACTGTAAGTTAGAGAACATTTACTTTTGGGTGCCACAAGATGGTGTAATAGCCACTCTCTTGAAGTGGACAGAATAGCCTAGGGATGACGAAAAAAGACCTAAAATCATCCAATGACCACAAACACACCTATTGGATGCACCAAGATTGGTTAAAAAACCCTAATGACAAGAATAAACCTAGGATGACGAGGAAATGACCTAAATGTTAATCCTAACACAATAAAATGAAGCATATTTGGATTGCACAAGATGGCTTTAAAAACCCTATGGATCAAGGTAATAACCATAGGAAGGACGAAGTATATGACCTAAATGTTCAATCCAATGAACAAATAACTTATTGCATTTTGCACCAGATTGGTTAAAGAACACAAATTGGATTTATATATTATAAGTATAGGGTATATACTATATAAATGTTGACCTTAAAAAGTGTGTCATGCTCAATCCGACTCATCAGATCAGACACATCCATCCTCGATGCACAATATGAGTGTTAACAACTCCTAATTGACAAATGTATATAATACCTAGGAGACGAAAATGATGCGTTTAAATGTTAATCCTCATAATACTGATGATGTGATGAGTGAACTTTATGTACAATCGCAACCATAGACTTTGTGCGTTAATGAACCCTTAATTTGACAACCGCCAAATAAAGTAGTTCTATGAGATGGTTAAGGGACGTGAATCCCAGAAGCCTCAAATATTAATGTTTCATCCAATGAAACATGCAAAACCCCACACCATATTAGGATTAAGCAGCTAAGTACTTGGTTAGATAAATGTACCCGTAATTGTGGGACAAGAGCATAACACATAAGTTGACGTGGGTGAGGAATCCGGTCCAAAATGACTCTGAAAGTAATCACAATGAAACAGAATATCGTAAAGACATATTGATGCATCGAAGATTGGGTTAAAATAAACTCCAATTGTGACAAGAACTAAGCCTAGACCATAAGGTGACGAATTAATACATGAAGAGTGTCATAAACCAATGACTACAACCAAATGAAAGAATCTTTCCGTTGATGCACAATGATGGTTTGAGTAAAAGCCTCTAACAATTGGTACAGAAAGATCTTGTGATGGGAGGACGAAAGTGACCTAAATGTTTAACCGAATGACCACAAATGAACTATGGCAATGCCACGTAAGTTGTTAAAAACCATTTTTAATGCCGTGCTTAAATTTTGGACGAATACCAATTATATAAGGTATAGGGGTCGCAATATTCGGTAATCCAATGATCCTAAATTTATTCATACAACCCCTCTTACACCATAAAACGAACCCCTTTTTGGTATTCGCAGTTGTATCCACAAGAATTTGGTTAAAAACGGGCCGACGTTTTGGACAAGTATAAAAACCCCATAGGGATGGCCGAATGATAGAATGGATCCAAAATGTTAATCCTTCACATACATCAAATGATCCAAACTAAATAATTGGGATGTGTCACCAATGTGTTTAAAGAGAGACTTAAGTTAAAACTGGAATAAATATAGGAGGTTACGAAAAATGACCTTAAATTAACCAAAGACACAATAAATGGACAACCTATTGGAATAGGTCACAAGATTGGTTAAAAAACCCTAATTGGAAAGAATAAGCCTAGGTAGGGATGGACGAAAATCCTAAATGTTCATCATCAATGACACAATGAATAACTTATTGCAGTGCACAGATTGGTAAAACCTAATGGACAAGAATAAGCCTAGGAGGACGAAAATGACCTCAAATGTTCATCCAATGACACAAATAAGCTTATTGATGCACAAGATTGGTTAAAAACCCTAATTGGACAAAGAATAAATCAAGGACCTGGACGAAATGACTTAAATGTTAAAAAATCCAATCAAATTACAACAAAACTTGCTTATGCTCAATGCACAAGATTGGGTTAAATAACCTTAATTGTGCACAAAGATAAGTCTTTGGGGTAGGACGAAAATGCTAAATGTATCCAATACAACAAATAACTTATTGGATGCACAAGAATTGGTTTAAAACCCTAATTGACAAGAATAAGCTAGGGAGACGAAAATGACCTAATGTTAATCCAATTGACACAAATAACTTATTGGCATGCACAAGATTGGTTAAAAACTAATTGGACAAGAATAGTCTAGGGAGGACGAAAATGACCTAAATGTTCATCCAATGACACAAACATACCTTAGGATGCACAAGATTGGTTAAAACCCTAATTGAGACAAGAATAAACCTAGGAAGAGAGACGAAAATGACCTAAAATGTTTATCCATGACACAATGAACCAATTGGATGCACAAGATCTTTTTTCGGTTATAAAACCCCCCTAACCTTGATCCAAGAATACAGCCCTGAATGGACGAAGAAGTGACCTACATATGTTATCATTCCCTTCCATGAGACCCATACCAACAAATTGTAAGTAATTGCCTTATGACATATTGTACCCTTACAAAAAACCCTAAATTGACATAGAATGTATAGCCTAGGGTGAGAATCACCCAAAAAGTGACAACGATTAATGCTAATCAATATTATACCTACAAGATGAACTTTATTGCGTCAATGCTACAAGATTGGTTAAAAACACGAAGTTGACTAGAATAAGTATAGGAGGACAAAATGAGCTTAAAGTTCACCAATGACACAAACACACCCTTTTGGACACAAGATGGTTAAAAACCTAATTGGACTGGAATTAACCAGAACGAAAAATGACCTTAAATATAATCCAATGACAACAATGAAACATATGTAACATATTGTAAGTCATATTTGCACCAAGATTGTTTAAAGACCCTTAATTGGGACAAGAATAACCTAGGGAGATGAAAATGACCTAAATGTTCATCCAATGACACCAAACACGCCTATTGGATGACAGATTGGTTAAAACCCCTCAATTGTGCACAACCGATAACCTGAGGTCCCTGAGGACGAAAATGACCTTAAATGTTATTTACTCCCTATATGACAGAAATGAATAACACTATTGGAGTTATGCACAAATTGTTTTAAAAAACCCTTATTGACAAGAATAAGCCTAAAACGAAATACCTAAAGTTCAATCCAATGACACAAGATTAACAAATGTTGTGCTATCAAAAGATTGTTAAACACCCAACTCCTGCAGTAGCCTGACTCCACCCAGAAATTAAGTCAACTAAAGGGTTCCCGGGACGAAAGTGACCGAATAATTGGTTATCCTAAGTTGAACAACAATAATAGTGAACTTATTCTCACAAGATTGGTTAAAAACACTAATTGGACTAAATAAGATTAGAGACGAAAATGACCTAAATTTTCATCCAATACACAAAAACACCTATGGAATTATGCCACCTATAAGATGTTAAAGAATACCATTCCCTGAATTGGACTGGAACACCTTAATACATCAGGTGAAGGGACTGAATAATTAGGCCGTAATATATATTAAACCCTATACACAATAATGAAAATCTCTATTTATCTATCAAGATGGTTAAAAACGCCAGCACTAGAATGAGTTATAAGTAAATTAAAGCACCAGAAGAGATCAATTATAAACTGGCACCTAGAATGTCACTCCAAACCACAAATGAACTTATGGTGTGCACAAGATGGTTAAAAATGCCAAATGGACGCAAAAATAAAGCTAGGAGGTCCCGAAAAAATAAACGTCCAATGTATCTTATCGTTCCGAACTGACACAATGACCATGCCATAAAGTTAGATTGCCGCACAAAGATGTTTAATCTGTCGCTTCCCAGACTATTCTTAAACCCTGATGATGGATCTAGAATTAAAAAACCTCAATAGAGTCATCTCTTC
>PGTU02004039.1:0-12384 GCA_002896215.2 Cicer echinospermum
GTGATAATAATAATATCAAAACACCATTTTCAAAATTATCCATCATCACCAAGCCATTTACTAAAATCATTTTTTTTTACTAGTGACAACAATCACAATTTTACCATAAAAATCAATTTATTTTCCACAGAAGATCAAGAAAGGATTCTGTTCTACTAACAATGAAAAATGGTTAGACACAGTAAATATGATTGTAATTAAAGAGTTCTTACTTGAGGGGATGATTCACTAACTCCTTTTGAGGTTTTCTTTAATTTCTTCCTTTTTCTCTCCCAAACCTTTTCTTTTTCTTTCTTTCTTGCATATAGGTTGCTATGAGTATTCATATAGAATGGGAGACGTCGGTGATTTTTCTTCACTAGAGTTAGCGGAATTTAACCAGCCCCATTAAACCCTAAATATTCACTCCCAAAGTTAAAGTAATTTTGTTTTTAACGTCTTCTTTCTTTAGTATTATGTTATTATATAGTTTTTTTTTCAATACTTTAGAAATATTCAAGTCAATTAAATACTCATGCATACTATTATATTTTCAAAAAGTAATACTTGAAATACAAATAATTTAAAATATAATTAATTTAATAAATAATCCTCCACTAATAATAATACAAAACAAATAGATCCTACAATTCAAAATATTGTGCCACCCTCATTAAAATATTGCCACTATAAAAATTGGATGTGGCACATCTAATAAACACTCTTCCTCTTTCCTTATTGCATATATTTTTTGCAAAATTTTATTACATTTTTTTCATATAATATTTTGTTGAACTTATTTCATTTGCCCAAGTTACAATTACAATATATAAATTTATTATATATATATATCCTAATTATAATATATAAAATAGACTCGACATTTAAAATATTATTCCACTATTCTAATATTACCACGTCAGAAAAATTGATGTGACACATCTAGAAACACTTTCCTCTTTCTTATTGCAATTTATTTTTGGCACAAATTTTATTGCATTTATGTCATAAAATTATTTTGTGGAACTATTTCATGTGTCATAAGTTACAAATTACAATAAACAATATCCATTATTTGGACACTCATTGCTCCTCAATTATTATTGAATAACGGTTATTTCTCCATAAATCTATTATCTATTATCTTTATTTATTTAAAATAGACTCCTACAATTCAAAAATGGTGCCACCTCATTCAAATATTGCCACATCTAACGAACACTCTTACTCTTTCTTATTTGCAATTTATTTTTAGCACAAACTTTATTACATTATTTTCATATAATATTTGTGGAACTATTCATGTGTCATAAGTTACAAATACAATATAATAATATCATTATTCGACACTCATTTGTCCTCAATTATTATTGATAACGGTTATTTCTCCATAAATATCTTTCAAATGAATATACATTGTTCCATTACTGGTAAAAAAATATTTTAATGAAATCTATAATATCTATCACATGTCACTTATTAGATAACTAAAATTAATATTTAAATCAAATAGAGAGATCTAATTTAGAATTAGGCCAACAATTTGTTTTTTCTATTTTTCTTATATATCATTACTGATATCTATCACATGTCACCTATAGATAACTAAAATTAATATTTAAATCAAATAGCGAAATATAATTTAGAATTAGGCCGACAATCTTGTTTTTCATTTTTTCTTATTAGACCAGTAATGATGTGGACTTAGAGAAAATTATATATCTTTTCTGAAATATTGATATTATTCAAATAACAAATTTAAAACAAACAAAATGAACTCATAATTAGCAAATTTAAAAAACAAATACTAATATTCATAAAAAATAATAAAAAATAAAAATGTGTATAAATAATAATATATATATATATAATAGGTTGGTCTATCACGTCTCATAGATTTTTTTTTGTGTAAGTGCTGAGTCTGATCTATTTAAATTAATAGGCTTTTAAAAAGATTGAATATAACCTTTTTATTAAACAAGTCAGGGCCTAAATATGTCAGACCATAGGCCATGACCGTCATCAAAACAACCATCATCAATATTTACCTTTGTGTAGCATAAAGATTTTTTGTTCTATTTAAGATAAATTTTTTTTACCCATACCCTTAATATACCTATACCCAAAATCAGGAATGAAATGACGTTTTTACCTTCGTTTAAATAATAAAACTTCAAAAAAAAATTACCATTTTTTATTTCAAGTTTTCCGGAACCGAAAATTGAGTTTTTTTTCTAAACTTCCGGAGAACTTGAATACAAGTTTTCCGGTACAAAAGATATACTCCAGAAAACTTGTTTGAAGTTCTCCGTTACAGAAGCCTCTTCGCGGAAACATTTTTTTGAAGTTCTCCGGTATAGAAGCCTCTCCGGAAACATTTTTGAAAGTTCTCTAGCACAAAAACACTGTTCTGGACAACTTTTTGAATGGGTTCTCCGTACGAGCTTGTTCTGGGGACTTGAGGCTTAATATTTCGACAACGACGATGATTATGGTGTATTAATTATTAATTGTTGTATTAATTTTAATTATTACGGTGTATTTATCAATTTATGATTATTATATAGTGTGTTATTATTTAATGTGTATTATTATTATAATTAATGGTATGTATAATTATGATACCGATTATTATAGAAAAATGGAAATCTATCATTATTTTTAAAATTGAGAACATTTTCATGTGTACCGGAATTGCAACTTTTTCGGAAAGTCTCGTACCGGAATTCTATCCAATAAAGCTTTTTTATTCCGTTAAAATTTTTCGGTGTTCGGAAACTTGAAACATTTTCAGAAAATAAGTGTGTAACCGAATTCTCAAAAAGTTTTCCGAAAGTTACCGTAAACTTTATCTGCCGAAAGGATAAAATGATTAAAAAAAACTAACTTTAAATCGATAAAATAGTAAAAAAAAAAATTATTAAAAAAGGGTATAATTGGCATTTTCATAAAATTATGGGGGTATAGATATAGTATGGCGGACAGGGTAATTTTTCTTAAGATAATAGTCAAACTTTTCTTGAACGATTGTCTGAGAAAATTAATGCAATTTTATGTAGTGTGTTAGAATGATAGATTGAATAATTTAATTAATTTGTATGATTTCTTTGGATAAATTAATGTTATAATTTTATATTGTACATATTTTGTTTTTCGTAAAATTTATCCTATGTATTCAATTATTACTATTATTTTAATATTACTATTATTATTACTATTATTATTAATAAATTTTAGTGCACATTTTTTATTATTTACTTCGTATTTAGATTGATGTTAAATTAGTTCTAATAGTATTATTTTCATTTAAGATAATTTTTAATTGTTAAATAATTTTTGTCACCATAAAGTATAATTCCTAAAGAGTATTAATTCATAGAAATATTGCCTTAGTCATTAACAGATATAATTTATGCATATTTAAGAAATAATTAATATTCAAAAGAAAATAAAAATGAAGACTCTAATGAGATTTGATTTTTTAATAAATAAAAATGAAATAGACACTTATGTGTTACCATAAAATGGTAAACTATCTTGCCTATAAATTAAGGGATGCTTGTAGTGGTTGATCATCTTAAAACTTTATAAAAACCTAAAGTGTATAGTGTATACAAATAGTTAAATTAAGATGACGGGGAAGAAGATTATTGCTTTTTTTAACGCTTGTAATGGTTTTAGGCTTGCAAGCTGTGAACAACATTGGATGCACGTCAAATTGATGACATCAGTTGCTCTGAGGCTATTGTTTTTTGGTGCCATGTGTACCTTTTTTGACAGGATTAGGCCAACCAACACCATCTACTCCTGTTGTGAAGGAGCACAAAATTTAAATCAAAAGGCGGACACCACTCAGGTTCGACGTGATGTTTGTGAATGTCTCAAAGGAGCTTCAATGAAATTTTGGCGTTAACCCGGACAAAACAAACACTCTCCCACAACTTTGTAACATTAGTCTTTCTTTTACGTTGGATCCTAACATTGACTGCAACACGTAAGTTTTGCCTTTCTCTTTTCTTGCTAAATAACATAAAATCATATAACATTTTTTTAAAACAATTGTTAATATTTAATAATTTTTTTCTATATAGAAAGACTTAAATGATGACTTTTTTTTTTATTACAAACCCATCTTATTGTTATTTTTATTTATCCACAGGATTCCATAATTCTACCATATGGGTCAAGCATACCACGAAGTAAGCTAGAAGTACAACAACAAAAACTTTTATAGCAATAAGCAAAGTGAAAAGTTGTACCAACTCTTTAAAGTTGGATATTTTTTGCTCTATATTTATGAAAAATTTGAATCATATTTATTTGTTATCTATTTTCTGTTTTTAAATTTCTGAAGTGTATAATATTATTTTTTTTGGAATTCTATTATACAAATATTACTAAAAAAACATAATTTTAATTTATAAAATACTGAAAATTTTACTCTACCAAACCAACAAACACATAAAACATGTTTTCTACTGAACATCATTTTCTTCCTTTTAAAAAAAAAAATAAATGCTAACAACTCGATAAAAATATATATAAATTTTCATCACGATTATTTCAATTTCATAGTTTTCACCTAACTAGTTTACTTTAAAATCAACTAATAACTCTTTCAATTCTATTTCAAAAATAATGAATCAGAGTATTCGCAATTACAAAATAAGTTAATATGTTAAACAAAAGAAACTCCTAAAGCCAGAACACCTTGGTGTTTTACTACCCAAAAATAAATCCTAGTTGGTCATAACCTTAGGACGCTTTGTCGAAACTCACCAACCTACTAACACCAGTACAAAAGTATCTCGGAGCCTCCAACGGCATCGGTATTGTACTTCATCGCGTTTCTCCTACTAGGTTGTGTCTGCGACATTATCGCTCAAGTAACACTATATGTGACTCCTGTCAAATGTAAGGGTCATCTCCACAGAGCAAATAAAGCATGCATATATAGTTGTTATAGCAAAAAATATAAATAAATCATTTACTTCATTTAACAGTTAAAATCACAAAGCACCAAAGATACAAATCAACAAAAGTGCACAAATCCTATTTGTTATACTATATGTCAATGTATGATTTTGGAATATCACCACCATGTAGAGTAAATAGTCCCACTATTGCACAATATACCACCGTTGGAGTTGTCCCACCATTGGACAAATTCTCTACAGGGTTTCATGTTCAGTACCTCACCGTTGAGTATTTTTCTGAATCATGTTGCCTTTGCAAGAAACTATCGTCACGTACTCGCGACTAGGTCCAGGCCACCAATTGCATGCATAAATGTCATCACCTTAGTAACAAAATAAATCACTCAACCTGAGCGTCCAAAACGATTCAACTTTGTCCTAAACCAAACTGGTTTAGACACAAAGTCATCACCTCGAATAATCACAACATATCAACACAACTATTATAAAAACATATCATATATGTTATTTTCTACTATTTGAACATGTCAAACACAACCATTATAATGACGTATCATATAACATTGATTTATTTTGAAGTTAACACAAAACATAACCAATACATAACATCACAGTGCATTTATATGACATATAATTCGAGTAGGAAAATAATGGAGTGATGCCTGTTACCGTTATGAGTGTCGTTATTAAGGTTCATATGTAGTGGTCTTGGCTCCAAAAACGTTACACCTTCACAAATTAATTTACTACTCAATTAGTGTTAAAACTTATCTTATCCTTAATTCCTATTCAAGGTTTGGCGTTAAATTAAGGTTTTAGGACATGCCATTCTTTATATTTTTAAAAGATACAAATTCTCTCAAAATTAACAAACATACAAACAAGTAACAATAAAAAGAGATTTTGAGTCTATATTTAGTGCATCATTGCAAATCCAATAAAATAAGAAAAATGTATTTTTCAAATATTTCTTTTGGACCAAAATTCTAATAGAACAAGTCAAGGATCCCACAGACTTAATTAGTTCATTCCAAAAAATTACAAAAAAAAGTTAATGACACTCAACACAAAAATTCATTTTAATTATACAAAATAAATTAACAACTCTCTCATAAAATTATTTTTATTTTGTAAATCAACACAACATTCACACAATCCTCTCATAAAAAAATCACAACTTTAACATTCCAAAAAATATTATAACGACAACTTTCAACCCATTTATTATATCTAGAAATATTGTTATTTTTAACATAAATAAAGTTTCTAAAAATTTCTCAAACACACAAACTATCACACATAAAATTTTAACCAAATAAAAAATTGAGTTTTAGCCAATAACTACTTCTATTGATTAAAACACAATTTATCTTTATAACGACTTTTACCGAATGAAATTAATTTTTGACATAGATAAACATTTTATCTAATTAAAATAGATTTTATATATCAATGTCATAAGAAAATCAAGATCACTGCTAAGAAATAAAATCGCATATCACAATTTACTTTTAAAAATAAAGAATTTTCCTACACAATAATAATAATAATAATAAATAATAATTAATAATAATAATAATAAAATAATAATAATAATAATGATAATAATAATATCAAAACACCATTTCAAAATTATCCATCATCACCAAGCCATTTACTAAAATCATTTTTTCTTTACTAGTGACAACAATCACAATTTTACCATAAAAATCAATTTATTTTCCACAGAGATCAAGAAAGGATTCTGTTCTAACTAACAATGAAAAATGCGTTAGACACAGTAAATATGATTGTAATTAAAGAGTTCTTACTTGAGGGGATGATTTCACTAACTCTTTTTGAGGTTTTCTTTAATTTCTTCCTTTTTCTCTCCCAAACCTTTTCTTTTTCTTTCTTCTTGCATATAGGTGCTATGATATTCATATTGAGTGGGAGACGTCGGTTTTTCTTCTTCTATCACTAGAGTTAGGGAATTAACCTAAGCCCATTAAGACCCTAAATATATCACTCCCAAATATAAAGTAATTTGGTTTTTAACGTCTTCTTTCTTTTAGTATTAATGTTATTATTTATAAGTATTTTTTTTTTCAAATACTTAGCAAAATATTCAGTCAAATTAAAATACATCATGTCATACATATATATATTTTTCAAAAATATATATTGAATAAAAAATTATAATTATAATAATAATAATAATAATAATAATAATAATAATAATAATAATAATAATAATAATAATAATAATAAAATAATAACAAAACAAATAGACTCCTACAATTCAAATTATTGTGGCCACCTCATTCAAATATTGCCACATAAAAAAAACATTTGATGTGGCACATCTAATAAACACTCTTCCGTCTTTCTTATTGCAATTATTTTTTGCAAAATTTTATTTACATTTTTTCATATAATATTTGTTGAACTATTCATTTGCCATAAGTTACAAATTACAATATAATAAATCTATGTATATAATATTATATATATATATATATATATATTAAAATAGGTGACTCTTACAATTTAAAAATATATTTCCACCTAATTCTAATATTACCACGTCAGAAAAATTGTGTGAGCACATCTAGAAACACTTCTTCCTCTTCTTATTGCAATTTATTTTTGGCACAAATTTATATGCATTTATTTCATAAAATATTTTTGTGTCTGGAACTATTCATGTGTCATAAGTTACAATTACAATTATAATCAATATCAATTATTTGACACTCATTTAGCTCCTCAATTTATTATTGTAACGGTTATAGTCTCCATAAATCTATATCTATCCTTATTATCTATTATTTATTTTAAAATAGATCCTACAATTCAAAACTATGGTGCACCTCATTCAAATATGGCCACATCTAACGACACTCTTACTCTTTCTTATTGCAATTTATATTTTTAGCACAACTTTATTACATTATTTTCATATAATATTTGTGGAACTATTCATGTGTCATAAGTTACAAATTACAATATAATAAATATCAATTATCGCACACTCATTTGTCCTCAATATTATGATAACGTATTTTCTCCATAAATATCTTCCAAAACTGAATATAACATTGTATCATTACTGGTAAAAAAATATTTTAATGAAATCTATATATCTATCACCATGTCACTTATTAATAACTAAAATTAATATTTAAATTCAAACTAGAGAGATCTATTAGAATTAGGCCAACAATTTGTTTTTCTATTTTTTCTTATATATCATTACTGATATCTATCACATGTCACCTATTAGATAACTAAAATTAATATTTAAATCAAATAGCGAAATATAATTTAGAATTAGGCCGACAATTTGTTTTTCTATTTTTCTTATTAGACAGTATTGATGTGACTTAGAGAAAAATTTATATATTTTTTGAAATATTGATATTATTCAAATAACAAATTTAAAAACAAACAAAATGACTCATAATTAGCAAATCTAAAATAACAAATACTAATATCATTAAAAAAATAATAAAAAATAAAAATGTGTATAAATAATAATATTATTATATATAAATAGGTTGGTCTATCACGTCTCATAGATTTTTATTTTGTAAGTCTGAGTCTGATCTATTTAAATTAATAGGCTTTTAAAAAAGATTGAATATAACCTTTTTTATTAAACAAGTCAGGGCCTAAATATGTCAGACCATAGGCATGACGTTAATCAAAACAACCGATCATCAATATTTACCTTTGTGTAGCATAAAGATTTTTTTGTTCTATTTAAGATAAATTTTTTTACCCACATACCCTTAATTATACCTATACCCCCAATCAGAATGAAATGACGTTTTTACCTTCGTTTAAATAATAAAACATCAAAAAAAAATTACCATTTTTTATTTCAAGTTTTCCGGAACCGAAAATTAGTTTTTTTCTAAACTCCGGAGAACTTGAATACAAGTTTCCGGTACAAAGATATACTCCAGAAAACTTGTTTGAAGTTCTCCGTTACAGAAGCCTCTTCCGGAAAACATTTTTTGAAGTTCTCCGGTATAGAAGCCCTCTTCCAGAAACATTTTTTTGAAGTTCTCTGGCACACATATTTTGGAAAACTTTTTTGAAAGTTCTCTGGCACTTAGGGCTAATATTTCCGGACAACGAGACCGATTATGGTGTATTATATTAATTGTGTTGTATTAATTATAATTATTACGGAATGTATTTATTATTATGATATATTATTTATAGAAATTTAATGGTTATTAATTATAATTATTATGTTTTATTATTTTAAAATTGTTGTACCGAAAGTTTTTGAAAAGTTTTCCAGAAAAAACTTTTATGTACCGAGTTCTTGGTCTGTTCCGGAAACTTGAGAACATTAATACATTTCCCGACAAAGATATACTCCAGACTGTTTGATTCTCCGTATACAAGAAGCCTCTTAATTATTAATTCTCTGGTATAGAAGCCTCTTAATATTCTCTGGCGAATATTCTGGAAACTTTTTTGAATTTTTATTTATCATTTTTGATATATTATTTATAGTGTAATTATTATTTAATGGTGTATTAATTATTAATTATTTATGGTATGTTATTATTTTTAAAAATTGTGTGTACCGGAAGTCTTTTTTAGAAAGTCTTCCAGAAATACCGGAAATCTATCCAATAAAGTCTTTTGGTAAAAATTTTCTGTTCCGGAAAACTTGAGAACATTTTCAGAAAATAATGTGTGTACCGGAATTCTTCAAAAAAGTTTTCCGAAAGTTACCGTAAAACTTTTATCTGCCGAAAAGGATAAAATGATTAAAAAAAACTAATTTTAAATCGATAAAATAGTAAAAAAAAAATTATAAAAAAAGGTATAATTGGCATTTTCATAAAATTTTGGGGGTATAGATATAGATATGGGCGGACAGGGTAAATTTTTCTTAAGATAATAGTCAAACTTTTTGAACGATTGTGTGAGAAAATTAATGCAATTTTATGTAGTGTTGAATTGATAGATTGAATAATTTAATTTAATTGTATGATTTCTTGATAAATTAATTTATAAATTTATTAGGACATATTTTTGTTTTAGTAAATTTATCCTATGTATTCAATTATTACTATTATTTTAATATTACTATGTATTATTAATAAATTTAGTGCACAACTCTTTTTCATAACTTTTCTATTTAGATGACGCTCTAAATTAGCTTCTAATAAGTATTATTTTCATTAGATAATTTTTAATTGTTAATAATTCTTTACCATAAAAGTAACTCTTCCTAACAGAGTAATTAATTCATAAGAAAACTATTGCCTAGTCATTAACAGATATAATTTATGCAATATTTTAAATAACTAATTAATATGCAAAAGCAATAATAAAAAATGAAGACTCTAATGAGATTTGATTTTTAATAAATAAAAATGAATAGACACTTATGTGTTACCATAAAATGGTAAACATATCTTTGCCTATAAATTAAGGATGCTTGTATGGTTATCATACTAAAACTTTATAGAAAACCTAAAGGTATAGTGTATACAATAGTAATTAGATGACGGGAAGAAGATTATGCTTTTTTAACGCTTGTATGATTTTAGGCTGTGCAAGATGTGACAACATTGGATGCACGTCAAATTGATGACATCAGTTGCTCTGAGGCTATTGTTTTGTGTGCCATGTGTACCTTTTTTGACAGATTAGGCCAAACAACACATCTACTTCCTGTTGTGAAGGAGCACAAATTTAAATCAAAAGCGGACACCACTCAGTTTCGACGTGATGTTTGTGAATGTCTCAAAGGAGCTTCAATGATAATTGGCGTTACCCGGATAAAAACAAAACAACTCCCAAACTTGTAACATATCTTTCTTACGGTGGTCCTAACATGACTGAACACGTAAGTTTGCTTTCTCTTTTCTTGCTAATAACAAAAATTCCATATACATTTTTTTTAAACAATTGTTAATATTTAATAATTTTTTCTATATAGAAAGAGCTTAAAATGATGACTTTTTTTTTATTACAACCCATCTTATTGTTATTTTATATTATCACAGGATTCCATAATTCTACCTATGGGTCAAGCATACCACGAAGTAAGCTAGAAGTACAACAACAAAAACTTTATAGCAATAAGCAAGTGAAAAAGTTTTACCAACTCTTTAAACCGTTGGATATCTTTTTAGCTCTTATTTATGAAAATGAATCAATATTTATTGTTAATCTTATTTTCTGTTTTAAATTTCTGAAGGTGTGATAACTTATTTTTTTGGATTCTATTTATACAAAAAAATACTAAAAAAACATAATTTTTAAGTTATTAAAATATGAAAAATTTTATCTACCAAACCAACAAACACAATAAAAACATGTTGTTCTACATGAACATCATTTTCTTCCTTTAAAAAAAAAATAAATGCTAACAACTCGATAAAAATATATATAAAATTTCATCACGATTATTTCAATTTCATAGTTTTCCCTAACTAGTTTACTTTAAAATCAACTAATAACTCTTTCAATTCTATTTCAAAAATAATGAATCAGAGTATTCGCAATTACAAAATAAGTTAATATGTTAAACAAAAGAAACTCCTAAAGCCAGAACACTTGGTGTTTTACTACCCAAAAATAAATCCTAGTTGGTCATAACTTAGGACGCTTGTCGAAAACTCACCCAAAAAGTCTAACACCAGTACAAAAGTATCTCGGAGCCTCCAACGGCATGGTATTGTACTTCATCGCGTTTCTCCTACTAGGTTGGTCTGCGACATTATTCGCTCAAGTAACACTATATGTGACGTCCTGTCAAATGTAAGGGTCATCTCCACAGAGCAAATAAGCATGCATATATAGTTGTTATAGCAAAAATATAAATAAATCATTTACTTCATTTAACAGTTAAAATCACAAAGCACCAAAGATACAAATCAACAAAAGTGCACAAATCCTATTTGTTATACTATATGTCAATGTATGATTTTGGAATATCACCACCATGTAGAACGTAAATAGTCCCACATATTGACAATATACACCGTTGGACTTGTCCCAACCATGACAAATTTCTACAGTGGTTTCAATTTCTACCTCACCGTTGAGTAAATTTTTCTAAATCATGTTGCCTTTGCAAGAACTATCTTCACGTACTCTCGACTAGGTCCAGGTCCACCAATTGCATGCATAAATGTCATCACCTAGTAACAAAAGTAAATACTCAAACCTGAGCGTCCAAAACGACTTCAACTTTGCCTAACCCAAACTGGTTAGACACAAAGTCATCACCCCGAATAATCACAACATATCAAACACATACTATTATAAAAAACAATATCAGTGATTGTTTATTTTCTACTATTTGAACATGTCAAACCAACCATTATAATGACGTATAATAACATTGATTCTATTTTGAAGTTAACCACAAAAAACATAACCAATACATAACATCACAGTGCATTTATATGACATATAATTCGAGTAGGAAAACGAATGGAGTGATGCC
>PGTU02004040.1:0-21890 GCA_002896215.2 Cicer echinospermum
CCTAAAAACCCTAATTGGACAAGAATAAGCATAGGGAGGACGAAAATGACCAGTATAATGTTACATCACTATACACAAATGAACTTATTGTTGCACAAGATTATTAAAACCCTAATTGGGATAAGAATTAAGCCTAGAGAGACGAAAAATGACCTAAATTTCGTATCCAATGACACAAAACACGTATTGGATGCCACAGAAATTAGTGGTTAAAAACCCAAATTGGACAAGAATAAGCCAGCTGAGGACGAAAATGACCTAAATATTATCCATATACACAAATGATTATATGGATGCACAAAGATTGGTTAAAACCCTTATTGAATGAATAAGCCTAGGGACGGACGAAATATCGACCTACAATGGTTCATCCAATGAAACAAAACTTATGGGATGCACAAGATTGGTTAAACAACCCTGTAATGCGACAAGAATAAGCTCTAGGAGGAACGAAAAGACCCTAAATGTTATCCAATTACACAAGCGAACTTATTGAGCACAAAGATTGGTTAAAAAACCCTAATTGGAAAAGAAATAAGCCTAAGGAAGGACGAAAATAACGAAATGTTGATCCAATTCACAAATGAACTTATTGGAATGCACCAAGATTGTTAAAAACCCCTAATTGGATAAGAATAAACCTTAGAAGGAGACGAATATGACCTAAATGTTCATCCAATTACCACAAATGAATTTATTGGATGCACAAGATTGTTAAAAAACTAATGGAAAGATTAAGCAGAGGGAGGACAAAATGACCTAAAATGTTCATCCAATGACACAAATGAACTTATGGAGAACACAATATTGGTTATAAAAACCCTTAATTGAAAAGAAATAAGCCAAGGAACGAAAATGACCTAAATGTTCATCCAATCTACACAAATGAACTTATTGGATGCACAAGATGGTAAACCTTAATTGGACAAGAATAAGCACTAGGGAGGACGAAATGACCTAAATCTTCATCTAATTACACAAATGAACTTATTGATGCCAAAATTGGTTTAAAAACCCAATATGACAAGAATAAGCCAGAGGAGGACGAAAATGACCCTAAATAGTCATCCAATGACACAAATCCCACACCTTATGGATTGCACAAATTGGTTAAAAACCCCTATATTGCGGAAACAAGAATAAGCCTAGGAGACGGACGAAAATGACCTAAATGTTCATTCCAATTACACAAATGAACTTATTGATCACAGATGGTTAAAAAACCACTAATTGCACAAGAATAGACCCTAGGAGGACGAAAATGACCCTAAATGTTCAATACAATATCACAAATGAATTATGGATGCACAAGATTGGTAAAAAACCCTAATTGGAACAAGAAAGCCAGGGAAGGGACGAAAATATACCGAATAATTCATCAATGAACTGACCAAAGAACTTATTGGATGCACAAGATTAGTGTAATAAACCCTAATTGCACAATGAAATAAGCCTAAGGAAGCGACAAAATCACCTAAATGTTCACCAATTACACAAATGAACTTATTGGAGCACAAGATTGGTTAAAAACCCTAATAGGACAAGAATAACCTGAGGAGGACACAAAATGACCTAAATGTTTCATCCAATGACACAAATGAACTTATTGGATGCACAAAGATTGGTTAAAACCCTAATTGAAAAGAATAAGCATGGGAGGACGGAAAAGACCTAAATGTTCTCCCAATTACACAAAATGAACTAGGATGCACAAGATGTGTTAAAAACCCTAATTGCGACAAGATAAAACCAGGTGAGACGAAACCTAAATGTTCATCCAATGACACAAATGAACTATGGATGCACAAGATTGTTAAAAAAAACCCTTATTGGAAAAGAATAAGCCTCATGGAGGACGAAAAGACCTAATGTTCATTCAATTACACAATTATGAACTTATTGGATGCACAAGATGGTTAAAAACCCTAAATTGCGATAAGAATAAGCCAGGAGGACGAAAATACCTAAATGTTCATCCAATTCGACCAAATGAACTTATTGGATGCACAAAGATTAGGTTTAAAACCCTAATTGGACAAGAATATAGTTAGGGAGAACCGAAAATGACCCTATGTTCCTCCAATGACAACAACAGAACTTATTGGATGACAGATTGGTTAATAACCCTAATTGGCACAAGAATAACCTGGGAGGACGTAAAATGACCAAATGTTTCAATCCAATTACACTAAATGATATTATTGGATGCACAAGCAATTTAGTTAAAACCCTTATTGGAAAAGAAATAAGCCTAGGGGAGAAAGATGACCTAAATGTTCATTGCCAAACACAAATGAACTTATAGGATGCACAAGATTGGTTAAAAACCTAATTGGACAAAGAATAAGGCTAGGGAGGGACGAAAATGACCTAAATGTTCATCCAATGTACAAAATGAACTTATTGGATGGCAAAGATTTGGTTTAAAAACACCTAATTCGAAAGAATAAGCACTAGGGAGAGGACGAAACATCGACAAATGTCATTCCAAATACACAAATGAACTTATTGGATCACAGAAAGTTATAAAACCCTAATTGAAAGAAATAAGCCTTAGGGAGGACGAAAGTACTAATGTTCTTCCATGACACAAAATGAACTTATGGATGCACCAAGATGGTTTAAAAAACCAAA
Organism: Cicer echinospermum; assembly: GCA_002896215.2. Classification (NCBI taxonomy): domain Eukaryota; kingdom Viridiplantae; phylum Streptophyta; class Magnoliopsida; order Fabales; family Fabaceae; genus Cicer; species Cicer echinospermum. Next base: position 2,635 of record PGTU02004040.1, read on the forward strand.
TTGGACAAGAATAATGCCATATGGGAAGGGACGAAAATGACCTAAATGCATCCATTACACAAATTGAACTTATTGGATGCACAATGATTTGGTTAAGAAACCCTTAATTGGAAAAGAATAAGCTAGGAGGACAGAAAATGACTAAATGTTTTCATCCAATGACACAAATGAACTTATTGGAGCAAAGATTGGTTAAAACCCTAATATGACAAGAATAAAGCCCATAGGAGGAGAAAATGACCTAAATGTTCCTCCAATGACACAAAAACAACCTATTGGATGCACAAGATTGGGTTAAAAATCCTTAATTGGAAAAGAAATAAGCCTATGGGGACGAAAAATGACCTAAATGTTCAATCAATTACACAAATGAACTTATTGGAACGCACAAAAGATTGGTTAAAAACACCAATTGGCAAGAAAAACCAGTTGGAGGACGAAATTGACCTAAAATGTTCATCCAATGAACACAATGAACTTATTGGGATGCACCAAGATTGGTAAAAACCCTAATGCACAAGAATAAGCTAGGAGACGGAACAATATCCGTAAATGTTTCAATCCAATTGACACAATACAACTTATGGAGCACAGATAGTTATAAACCCTATGGAAAAGAATAAGCCTAAGGAGACGGAAAATGACCTAAATGGTTCATCCAATTGACACAAATGACACTATTGGATGCTACAAGATTGGTTAAAAACCCAATAGCACAAGAATAAGCTTAGGGAGGACGAAAAATGACCTAAATGTTATCATACCAATGACTAAATGAACTTATTGGATGCACAAAGAATTGGTTAAAAAACCCTTATTGGAAAAAGATAAGCCTAGGCGAGGAACGAAAATGACCTAAATGTTCATCCTAATTACACAAATTAACTTATTGGATGCACAAGAAATGTTAAAAACCTTATTGGACAAGAATAAGCCTTAGGGAGGACGATAAATGACCAAAATTTTCATCCAATTACACAAATGAACTTATTGGATCAACAAGATTGTTAAAACCTAATCTGGATAAGAATAAGCGCTCAAGGGAGACGAAATGACCTAAAATTTGTTCCACCATTTACACAAATGAACTTATTGGATGCACAGATTAGTTAAAAACCCTGAATTGCAAGAATAAGCCTAGGGAGACCGGAAAATCACCTAAATGTTCTCCAATGACACAATGAACTTATTGGATGCACAATTGGTTAAAAACCCTTATTGGAACAATGAATTAAGCCTAGGGAGGACTGAAAAACGACAAATGGTTATCCAATTATCACAATATGAACTTATTGATGCACAAGTTAGTATAAACCCTTGATTGGATAAGAATAAAGCCTAGGAGGAGAAAATGACAATATGTTCATCCAATTGACACAAATGAACTTATTGGATGCACAAGAATTCGTTTAAAACCCTAATGGACAAGGAAATAAGCCGAGGAGAACGAAAATGACCTAAAATTTTCATTCCATGAACAAAATGAACTTATTATGCACAAGTAATTGCGTTAAAAAACCCTATATTGGAACAAGGAATATAGCTAGAGAAGACGAAAAGGACCTAAATGTTCATCCAATTACACAAATGAACTTAGTGGATGCACAAGATTTGGTTAAAACCCTAATTGACAAGAGATAACCCTAGGAGGAGAAATGACCTAAATGTCTCTCCAATACACAAACTTGACACCTTATTCGGATGCACAAGGATTGGTTTAAAAACCCTATTGGGACAAGAATAAGCCAGGGACGACGAAATGACCTAAATATCATCCAACTGACCATAATGAACTTATGGGATGCACAAGATTAGTTATAATATCACTAATTGGACAAGAATTTAAGCCTTAGGAGAGGACGAAAATATACCTAAATGTTCATCCAATTACACAAATGAAACTTATTGGATGCACACAGATATGTGTTAAAAAACCTATATTGGACAAAGAATAAGCCCTGGGAACGAAAATGACCTAAATGTTCGTCCAATTGACACAAATTGAACTTTATTGAGTCACAAGATTGGTTAAAAAACCCAGTTGAAAGAATAAGCCTAGGAGTACGAAATGACCTAAATGTTCATCCAATTGACACAAAATGAACTTATTGGATGCACAAGATTGGTTAAAACCTAATTGACAAGAATAAGCCTAGGGAGGACGAAAATGACTAAATGTTCTCCAATGAACCAAAAATCTTGACGGTGCACAAAGATTGCGTTAAAAACCTTATATTGGACAAAGAAAAAGCCTTAGGAGGAACGAAAATGACCTAAATGTTCATATCCAATTACAACAAATGAATTATTGGATTGCACGAGAATTGTTAAAAACACCCTAATTGGAAAGAATTAAGCCTAAGGGAGACGAAAATGACCTAAATGTTCATCCAATGACACAAATGAACTTATGGATGCACAAGATTGTTAAAAACCCTAATTGGACAAGAAATAAGCCTAAGGAGAGGACGAAAATGACCGTAAATGTTAATCCAATTGACACAAATGAACTTATTGGGATGCACAAAGATATGGTTAAAACCCTAATTGGGACAAGAAAAGCCTAGGATGGACGAAATGACCTAAATGTTCATTGCCAATTACACAATGAACTTATTGATGCACAAGATTGTTAAAACCTATAGGAAAGAAATAAGCCAGGGAGGACGACCTAAAATGAACTGACATCTTTGTCCAAAATGGTTAAACCATATGCAGAAGCATAGGGGATCAAATACCTAGTCAAATGAACAAATCTTGGGATGCACAAGATTGGTTTAAAAACCCTATTTGGCAAAGAATAAGCCTAGGGAGGACGAAAATGACCTAAATGTTCATTCCAATTACACAAATGAATTATGGATTGCACAAGATGGTTAAAACCCTAAATTGGCACAAGAATAAGACTAGGAGGACGAAAATGACCAAAAATCGTTCATCTAATTACACAAATGAGACTTATGGATGCACAAGATTGGTTAAAAAACCCTAAAATTGATAAGAAAAAGCCTGAGGACGAAATGACCTAAATGTTCATCCAATGACACAAATGAACTTATTGGATGCACAAGATTGGTTAAAAACCCTAATTGGACAAGAATAAGCCTAGGGAGGACGAAAATGACCTAAATGTTCATCCAATGACACAAATGAACTTATTGGATGCACAAGATTGGTTAAAAACCCTAATTGGACAAGAATAAGCCTAGGGAGGACGAAAATGACCTAAATGTTCATCCAATGACATCAAACACAAACAAACCAAATGACAAGAATAAGCTAGGGAGGACGAAAATGATCCAATGACACAAATGAACTAGGGAGGACGTATTGGATGGATGCACAATTGGTTAAAAACCCTAATTGGACAAGAATAATGCACAAGATTGGTTAAAAACCCTAATTGGACAAGAATAAGCCTAGGGAGGACGAAAATGACCTAAATGTTCATCCAATGACACAAATGAACTTATTGGATGCACAAGATTGGTTAAAAACCCTAATTGGACAAGAATAAGCCTAGGGAGGACGAAAATGACCTAAATGTTCATCCAATGACACAAATGAACTTATTGGATGCACAAGATTGGTTAAAAACCCTAATTGGACAAGAATAAGCCTAGGGAGGACGAAAATGACCTAAATGTTCATCCAATGACACAAATGAACTTATTGGATGCACAAGATTGGTAAAAAACCCTAATTGGACAAGAATAAGCCTAGGGAGGACGAAAATGACCTAAATGTTCATCCAATGACACAAATGAACTTATTGGATGCACAAGATTGGTTAAAAACCCTAATTGGACAAGAATAAGCCTAGGGAGGACGAAAATGACCTAAATGTTCATCCAATGACACAAATGAACTTATATTGGATGCACAAGATTGGTTAAAAACCCTAATTGGACAAGAATAAGCCTAGGGAGGACGAAAATGACCTAAATGTTCATCCAATGACACAAATGAACTTATTGGATGCACAAGATTGGTTAAAAACCCTAATTGGACAAGAATAAGCCTAGGGAGGACGAAAATGACCTAAATGTTCATCCAATGACACAAATGAACTTATTGGATGCACAAGATTGGTTAAAAACCCTAATTGGACAAGAATAAGCCTAGGGAGGACGAAAATGACCTAAATGTTCATCCAATGACACAAATGAACTTATTGGATGCACAAGATTGGTTAAAAACCCTAATTGGACAAGAATAAGCCTAGGGAGGACGAAAATGACCTAAATGTTCATCCAATGACACAAATGAACTTATGGGCACAAGATTGGTTAACAACCCTAATTGCACAAGAATAGCCTAGGGAGGACGAAAATGGACTAAACCAATTACAAAATGAAATGCACAAGATAGGATCCAAGAATAAGCCTAGGTCGACGGAAAATCCTAAATGTTAATCCAATGACACAATCTGAACTTATGGATGCACACAAGATTTATAAAAATCCTAATTTACAAAGAATAAGCCTAGGAGGACGAAAATATCCGAAATGTTAATCCAAACACACAAATGAACTTATTGGATACACAAGATTAGTAAAAAACCCTAATTGGACAAGAATAAGCTAGGGAGGACGAAATATGACCTAAATGTTCTAAATTCATCCAATTACACAAATAACTTATTGGATGCACAAGATTGGTTTAAAAACCCTAATAGGGAGGACGAATAATTGGACAAGAATAAAGCAAGATGGACAAGAATAAGCCGTAGGGAGACGAAAATGACCTTAAATGTCATCCAATACACAAATGAACTTATTGATGCACAAGATTGGTTAAAAAACCCTAATTCACAAGAATAAGCCTAGGGAGGACGGGAAATGACCTAAATGTTCATCCAATGACACAAATGAACTTATGGACATGCACAAGATTGGTTAAAAACCCTAATATGACAAAGAATAAGCCTAGGGAGGACGAAAATGACCTAAATGTTCATCCAATTACACAAATGAACTATTGGATGCACAAGATTGTTGAAAAACCCTAATTGGACAAGAATAAGCCTAAGGAGGACGAAAATGACCTAAATGTTCATCCAATTACACAAATGAACTTATCTGGATGCACAAGATTGGTTAAAAACCCTAATTGGACAAGAATAAGCCAAGGAAGGACGAAAATGACCTAAATGTTCATCTCAATGACACAAAACAGATACTTATTGGATGCACAAGATTGGTTAAAAACTCTTAATTGGACAAGAATAAGCCTTAGGGAGGACGAAAATGACCTAAATGTTCATCCAATGACACAAATGAACTTATTGCGATGGCACAAGATTGTTTAAAAAACACTATATGGACAAGAATAAAGTCTAGGGAGGACGGAAAATGACCTAAATGTTCATCCAATAACACAAATGAACTTATTGGATGCACAAGAATTGGTTAAACACCCTAATTGGACAAGAATAAACCTAGGGAGGACGCGACAAATGACCTAAATGTTCATCCAATTACACAAATGAACTATTTGGCACTATGCACAAGATTGGTTAAAAAACCCTACAAATTGACCATGAATAAGCCTAGGAAGGACGAAAATGACCTAAATGTCATTGACACAAATTGAACTTATTGGATCTACAAGATTGGTTAGAAACCCTAATTACACAAGAATAAGCACTAGGGAGGACGAAATGGACCTAAATGTTCATCCAATGACACAAATGAACTTATATGGATGCACAAGATTGGTTAAAAAATCCTAATTGGGACAAGAATAAGCCTAGGGAGGACGAAAATGACCTAAATGTTCATCCAATGACACAAATGAACTATTGGATGCCACAAGATTGGTTAAAAACCCTAATTGGACAAGAATAAGCCGAAGGATGAGCGAAAATGACCTAAATGTTCATCCAATGACACAATCTTATTGGATGTCACAAGATTGATTAAAAACTCCTAATTGCACAAGGATGCTATGGAGTGTACGAAAATGACCTAATTGTTAATCCAATGACAAATGAACTTATTGGATGGGAACAAGAATGGATCCTTATTGGAAAAGAATAAAGCCTAGGGAGGACGAAAAAATGGACCTAAATGTTCATTCCAATGACACAAATGAACTTATTGGATGCACAAGATTGGTTAAAAACCCTAATTGGACAAGAATAAGCCTAGGGATGACGAAAATGACCTAAATGTTCATCCAATGACACAAAATGAAATAATTATTTGGATGCACAACTAGATTGGTTAAAAACCCTAAATTGGACAAGAATAAGCCTAGGGAGGACGAAAATATGACCTAAATGTTCATCCAATGACAAAAATGAACTTATGGATGCACAAGATTGGTTAAAAACCCTAATTGGACAAGAATAAGCCTAGGGAGGACGAAAATGACCTAAATGTTCATCCAATGACAACAAATGAACTTATTGGATGCACAAGATTGGTTAAAAAGCCCTAATTGGACAAGAATAAGTCAAGGAGGACGAAAAGAACCTAAATTTTCATCCAATGACACAAATGAACTTATTGGATGCACAAGATTGGTTAAAAAACCCTAATTGGAAGAAGAATAAGCCTAGGGAGGACGAAAATGACCTAAATGTTCATCCAATTACACAAATGAACTTATTGGATATGGACCCTAATTGCACAAGATTGGAGACGAAAAAACCATGACCTTGGGTTAAAAATCCTAATTGGACAAGAATAAGCCTAGGGAGGACGAAAATGACCTAAATGTTCATCCAATGACACAAATGAACTTATTGGATGCACAAGATTGGTTAAAAACCCTAATTGGACAAGAATAAGCCTAAGGAGGACGAAAAATGACCTAAATGTTCATCCAATTACACAAATGAACTTATTGGATGCACAAGATTTGGTTAAAAACCCTAATTGGACAAGAATAAGCCTAGGGAGGACGAAAATGACCTAAATGTTCATCCAATGACACAAATGAACTTATTGGATGCACAAGATTGGTTAAAAACCCTAATTGGACAAGAATAAGCCTAGGGAGGACGAAAATGACCTAAATGTTCATCCAATGACACAAAATGAACTTATGGATGCACAAGATTGGTTAAAAACCCTAATTGGACAAGAATAAGCCTAGGGAGGACGAAAATGACCTAAATGTTCATCCAATGACACAAATGAACTTATTGGATGCACAAGATTGGTTAAAAACCCTAATTGGACAAGAATAAGCCTAGGGAGGACGAAAATGACCTAAATGTTAATCCAATTACACAAATGAACTTATTGGATGCACAAGATTGGTTAAAAACCCTAATTGGACAAGAATAAGCCTAGGGAGGACGAAAATGACCTAAATGTTCATCCAATGACACAAATGAACTTATTGGATGCACAAGATTGGTTAAAAACCCTAATTGGACAAGAATAAGCCTAGGGAGGACGAAAATGACCTAAATGTTCATCCAATGACACAAATGAACTTATTGGATGCACAAGATTGGTTAAAAACCCTAATTGGACAAGAATAAGCCTAGGGAGGACGAAAATGACCTAAATGTTCATCCAATGACACACAAATGAACTTATTGGATGCACAAGATGGTTAAAAACCCTAATTGGACAAGAATAAGCCTAGGGAGGACGAAAATGACCTAAATGTTCATCCAATGACACAAATGACCTATTGGATGCACAAGATTGGTTAAAAACCCTAATTGGACAAGAATAAGCCTAGGGAGGACGAAAATGACCTAAATGTTCATCCAATGACACAAATGAACTTATTGGATGCACAAGATTGGTTAAAAACCCTAATTGGACAAGAATAAGCCTAGGGAGGACGAAAATGACCTAAATGTTCATCCAATGACACAAATGAACTTATTGGATGCACAAGATTGGTTAAAAACCCTAATTGGACAAGAATAAGCCTAGGGAGGACGAAAATGACCTAAATGTTCATCCAATGACACAAATGAACTTATTGGATGCACAAGATTGGTTAAAAACCCTAATTGGACAAGAATAAGCCTAGGAGGACGAAAATGACCTAAATGTTCATCCAATGACACAAATGAACTTATTGGATGCACAAGATTGGTTAAAAACCCTAATTGGACAAGAATAACCCAGGAGGACGAAAATGACCTAAATGTTCATCCAATGACACAAATGAACTTATTGGATGCACAAGATTGGTTAAAAACCCTAATTGGACAAAGAATAAGCCTAGGGAGGACGAAAATGACCTAAATGTTCATCCAATGACACAAATGAACTTATTGGATGCACAAGATTGGTTAAAAACCCTAATTGGACAAGAATAAGCCTAGGGAGGACGAAAATGACCTAAATGTTCATCCAATGACACAAATGAACTTATTGGATGCACAAGATTGGTTAAAAACCCTAATTGGACAAGAATAAGCCTAGGAGGACGAAAAATGACCTAAATGTTCATCCAATGACACAAATGACACTTATTGGATGCACAAGATTGGTTAAAAACCCTAATTGGACAAGAATAAGCCTAGGGAGGACGAAAATGACCTAAAATGTTCATCCATGACACACAAATGAACTTTATTGGATGCACAAGATTGGGTTAAAAACCCTAATTGGACAAGAATAAGCCTAGGGAGGACGAAAATGACCTAAATGTTCATCCAATGACACAAATGAACTTATTGGATGCACAAGATTGGTTAAAAACCCTAATTGGACAAGAATAAGCCTAGGGAGGACGAAAATGACCTAAATGTTCATCCAATGACACAAATGAACTTATTGGATGCACAAGATTGGTTAAAAACCCTAATTGGACAAGAATAAGCCTAGGGAGGACGAAAATGACCTAAATGTTCATCCAATGACACAAATGAACTTATTGGATGCACAAGATTGGTTAAAAACCCTAATTGGACAAGAATAAGCCTAGGGAGGACGAAAATGACCTAAATGTTCATCCAATGACACAAATGAACTTATTGGATGCACAAGATTGGTTAAAAACCCTAATTGGACAAGAATAAGCCTAGGGAGGACGAAAATGACCTAAATGTTCATCCAATGACACAAATGAACTTATTGGATGCACAAGATTGGTTAAAAACCCTAATTGGACAAGAATAAGCCTAGGGAGGACGAAAATGACCTAAATGTTCATCCAATGACACAAATGAACTTATTGGATGCACAAGATTGGTTAAAAAACCCTAATTGGACAAGAATAAGCCTAGGGAGGACGAAAATGACCTAAATGTTCATCCAATGACACAAATGAACTTATTGGATGCACAAGATTGGTTAAAAACCCTAATTGGACAAGAATAAGCCTAGGGAGGACGAAAATGACCTAAATGTTCATCCAATGACACAAATGAAACTATTGGATGCACAAGATTGGTTAAAAACCCTAATTGGACAAGAATAAGCCTAGGGAGGACGAAAATGACCTAAATGTTCATCCAATGACACAAATGAACTTATTGGATGCACAAGATTGGTTAAAAACCCTAATTGGACAAGAATAAGCCTAGGGAGGACGAAAATGACCTAAATGTTCATCCAATGACACAAATGAACTTATTGGCATGCACAAGATTGGTTAAAAACCCTAATTGGACAAGAATAAGCCTAGGGAGGACGAAAATGACCTAAATGTTCATCCAATGACACAAATGAACTTATTGGATGCACAAGATTGGTTAAAAAACCCTAATTGGACAAGAATAAGCCTAGGGAGGACGAAAATGACCTAAATGTTCATCCAATGACACAAATGAACTTATTGGATGCACAAGATTGGTTAAAAACCCTAATTGGACAAGAATAAGCCTAGGGAGGACGAAAATGACCTAAATGTTCATCCAATGACACAAATGAACTTATTGGATGCACAAGATTGGTTAAAAACCCTAATTGGACAAGAATAAGCCTAGGGAGGACGAAAATGACCTAAATGTTCATCCAATGACACAAATGAACTTATTGGATGCACAAGATTGGTTAAAAACCCTAATTGGACAAGAATAAGCCTAGGGAGGACGAAAATGACCTAAATGTTCATCCAATGACACAAATGAACTTATTGGATGCACAAGATTGGTTAAAAACCCTAATTGGACAAGAATAAGCCTAGGGAGGACGAAAATGACCTAAATGTTCATCCAATGACACAAATGAACTTATTGGATGCACAAGATTGGTTAAAAACCCTAATTGGACAAGAATAAGCCTAGGGAGGACGAAAATGACCTAAATGTTCATCCAATGACACAAATGAACTTATTGGATGCACACAAGATTGGTTAAAAACCCTAATTGGACAAGAATAAGCCTAGGGAGGACGAAAATGACCTAAATGTTCATCCAATGACACAAATGAACTTATTGGATGCACAAGATTGGTTAAAAACCCTAATTGGACAAGAATAAGCCTAGGGAGGACGAAAATGACCTAAATGTTCATCCAATGACACAAATGAACTTATTGGATGCACAAGATTGGTTAAAAACCCTAATTGGACAAGAATAAGCCTATAGGGAGGACGAAAATGACCTAAATGTTCATCCAATGACACAAAATGAACTTATTGGATGCACAAGATTGGTTAAAAACCCTTAATTGGACAAGAATAAGCCTAGGGAGGACGAAAATGACCTAAATGTTCATCCAATGACACAAATGAACTTATTGGATGCACAAGATTGGTTAAAAACCCTAATTGGACAAGAATAAGCCTAGGGAGGACGAAAATGACCTAAATGTTCATCCAATGACACAAATGAACTTATTGGATGCACAAGATTGGTTAAAAACCCTAATTGGACAAGAATAAGCCTAGGGAGGACGAAAATGACCTAAATGTTCATCCAATGACACAAATGAACTTATTGGATGCACAAGATTGGTTAAAAACCCTAATTGGACAAGAATAAGCCTAGGGAGGACGAAAATGACCTAAATGTTCATCCAATGACACAAATGAACTTATTGGATGCACAAGATTGGTTAAAAAACCCTAATTGGACAAGAATAAGCTAGGGAGGACGAAAATGACCTAAATGTTCATCCAATGACACAAATGAACTTATTGGATGCACAAGATTGGTTAAAAACCCTAATTGGACAAGAATAAGCCTAGGAGGACGAAAATGACCTAAATGTTCATCCAATGACACAAATGAACTTATTGGATGCACAAGATTGGTTAAAAACCCTAATTGGACAAGAATAAGCCTAGGGAGGACGAAAAATGACCTAAATGTTCATCCAATTACACAAATGAACTTATTGGATGCACAAGATTGGGTTAAAACCCTAATTGGACAAGAATAAGCCTAGGGAAGACGAAAATGACCTAAATGTTCATCCAATGACACAAATGAACTTATTGGATGCACAAGATTGGTTAAAAACCCTAATTGGACAAGAATAAGCCTAGGGAGGACGAAAATGACCTAAATGTTCATCCAATGACACAAATGAACTTATTGGATGCACAAGATAGGTTAAAAACCCTAATTGGACAAGAATAAGCCTAGGGAGGACGAAAATGACCTAAATGTTCATCCAATGACACAAATGAACTTATTGATGCACAAGATTGGTTAAAAACCCTAATTGGACAAGAATAAGCCTAGGGAGGACGAAAATGACCTAAATGTTCATCCAATGACACAAATGAACTTATTGGATGCACAAGATTGGTTAAAAACCCTAATGGACAAGAATAAGCCTAGGAGAGACGAAAATGACCTAATGTTCATCCAATGACACACAATGAACTTATTGGATGCACAAGATTGGTTAAAAAACCCTAATTGGACAAGAATAAGCCTAGGGAGGACGAAAATGACCTAAATGTTCATCCAATGACACAAATGAACTTTATTGGATGCACAAGATTGGTTAAAAACCCTAATTGGACAAGAATAAGCCTAGGGAGGACGAAAATGACCTAAATGTTCATCCAATGACACAAATGAACTTATTGGATGCACAAGATTGGTTAAAAACCCTAATTGGACAAGAATAAGCCTAGGGAGGACGAAAATGACCTAAATGTTCATCCAATGACACAAATGAACTTATTGGATGCACAAGATTGGTTAAAAACCCTAATTGGACAAGAATAAGCCTAGGGAGGACGAAAATGACCTAAATGTTCATCCAATGACACAAAATGAACTTATTGGATGCACAAGATTGGTTAAAAACCCTAATTGGACAAGAATAAGCCTAGGGAGGACGAAAATGACCTAAATGTTCATCCAATGACACAAATGAACTTATTGGATGCACAAGATTGGTTAAAAACCCTAATTGGACAAGAATAAGCCTAGGAGGACGAAAATGACCTAAATGTTCATCCAATGACACAAATGAACTTATTGGATGCACAAGATTGGTTAAAAACCCTAATTGGACAAAGAATAAGCCTAGGAAGGACGAAAAATGACCTAAATGTTCATCCAATGACACAAGACAAATGAACTTATTGGATGCACAAGATTGGTTAAAAACCCTAATTGGACAAGAATAAGCCTAAAGAGGACGAAAATGACCTAAATGTCATCCAATGACACAAATGAACTTATTGGATGCACAAGATTGGTAAAAACCCTAATTGGACAAGAATAAGTCTAGGGAGGACGAAAATGACCTAAATGTTCATCCAATGACACAAATGAACTTATTGATGCACAAGATTGGTTAAAAACCCTAATTGGACAAGAATAAGCCTAGGGAGGACGAAAAATGACCTAAATGTCATCCAATGACACAAATGAACTTATTGGATGCACAAGATTGGTTAAAAAACCCTAATTGGAACAAGAATAAAGCCTAGGGAGGACGAAAATGACCTAAATGTTCATCCAATGACACAAATGAACACCTATGGATGCACAAGATTGGTTAAAAACCCTAATTGGACAAGAATAAGCCTAGGGAGGACGAAAAGACCTAAAATGTTCATCCAATGACACAAAATGAACTTATTGATGCACAAGATTGGTTAAAAACCCTAATTGGACAAGAATAATCTAAGGACCTCTATGGAGGACGAAAATGACCTAAATGTTCATCCAATGACAACAAATGAACTTATTGATGCACAAGATGTTACAAAAACCCTAATTGGACAAGAAATAAACCTAAGGAGGACGAAAATGACCTAAATGTCATCCAATGACACAATGAACGTATTGGTTAAAACCCCTTATTGGACAAGAATAAGTCAGGGAGGACGAAAATGACCTAAATGTTCATCCAATGACACAAATGAACTATTGCATGCACAAGATTGGTAAAAAACCCTAATTGGACAAGAATAACCCTAGGAGGACGAAATGACCTAAATGTTCATCCAATGACACAATATGAACTTATTGGATGCACAAGATTGCGTTAAAAAACCCTAATTGGACTAGATAAACCTAGGGAGGACGAAAATGACCTAAATGTTCCATCCAATGACACAAATGAACTTATTGGATGCACAAGATTGCGTTAAAAACCCTAATTGGAAAAGAATAAGCCTAGGGAGGACGAAAATGACCTAAATGTTCATCCAATGACACAAATGAACCTTATTGCATGCACAAGATTGGTTAAAAACCCTAATTGGACAAGAATAAGCCTAGGGAGGACGAAAATGACCTAAATGTTCATCCAATGACACAAATGAACTTATTGGATGCACAAGATTGGTTAAAAACCCTAATTGGACAAGAATAAACCTAGGGAGAAAAAATGACCTAAATGTTCATCCAATGACACAAATGAACTTATTGCATTCACAAGATTGGTTAAAAACCCTAATTGGACAAGAATAACCCTAGGGAAGGACGAAATGACCTAAATGTTCATCCAATGACACAAATGAACTTATTGGATGCACAAGATTGGTTAAAAAACCCTAATTGGACAAGAATAAGTCTAAGGAGGACGAAAATGACCTAAATGTTAATCCAATGACACAAATGAACTTATTGATGCACAAGATTTGTTTAAAACCCTAATTGGACAGAATAAGCATAGGGAGGACGAAAATGAACCTAAATATTCATCCAATGACACAAATGAACTTATTGGATGCACAAGATTGGTTAAAAAAGACTAATTGGACAAGAATAAGCCTAGGGAGGACGAAAATGACCTAAATGTTCATCCAATGACACAAATGAACTTATTGCAGCAACAAGATTGGTTAAAAACCCTAATTGGACAAGAATAAGCCTAGGGAGACGAAAATGACCTAAATGTTTCATCCAATGACACAAATAACACTTATGGATGCACAAGATTGGTATAAAACCCTAATTGGACTAGAATATACCTAGGGAGGACGAAAATGACCTAAATGTTCATCCATGACACAAATACACCTATTGGAATGCACAAGATTGGTTAAAAAACCCTAATTGGAAAAGAATAGGCCTTAGGTGAGGACGAATATGACCATAAATGTTCATCCCAATTACAGAAATTAACTTATTGGATGCAAAGATTGGTAAAAAAACCCCTAATTGACAAGAATAAGTCTTTAGGAGAGACGAAAAATGACCTAAAGGTTAATCCAATGACACAAATGAACTTATTGGATGCACAAGATTGGTTAAAACCCAAGAGGGATGAGCTCACTCTGGATTATGTGCTTTGTCCGTGACAATTTGAGTGCGCATTCTTATACTTAATCAACATCAGATGTCGATCTTAAGGGCGTTTGTCGCCAAAACTAAGATACAGATCAGGGTCGTGTTATCGATGTTTCCAGTGTATCGTAACATTTAGGTCTCCACTCATTTCCGTGCGACTAGTGATATAGCATATTTTGGTTCCCAGATTTGGGTTTTTTAATACTTCTCAATAACATATTCTTATGTGCGAGTAGAAAGTCTAACAAGAAATATCTAGACTGCATTAAATAGTGGGGATCGCTCAATCTTTGGGTTATTGTAGCTGTCTATGTCCTTGGCATTACGGTGATATGAATCATATGAACTTATATTTTCAAGATATGGGGAGCTCCATAATTTCGTGTTATCGCCTCACTAGGATCTTAGAATTCCTTTTCTTTTTTTCGGTCTCCCCGAAATTATAGAGAGAGAGATAAAAACCGCAATTTTGGTGGCTCCAAGGTTGGTATGTGGTTTGTGTCAATTGGATTGGAAGATTTGCTCATTTTCGTACTCGTGCTATGGCTTTATTCTGGTAAATTGTGTTTTGAAATCCGAATCTTGTGCTATTCCAAGAGTGTCAATGTTTGTGGGTCTTGGGTATAACATTATTGAGGTATTTTCGTCCCTTTAGGGATTATTCTTGTGCAGATTAGGTCTGTTTTGCTCCCCAAATATTGGGGTTCATGTCCTAATATAAGGTTCTTTTGTGTATTGCGAGTGCAAAACCACTATATAGTTGGCAGATTTCGTGCACTATGGATTTAGTTCTTAGTGTCGAACTTAGTGTTATTTCAAGTAATGCGAATTTTGGTGCATCTCCGATAGAATTTCTTTTGTGTGATTTGGATCAGAACATTGTTATTGTCATTTTGGGTCCTCGAGACTGGCTTATTATGTGATTAGGGTTTGTTAACCACATCGTGCATGACAAGTAAGTTCATTTGTGTTATTGGGTATGAACATTTAGTTTATTTTTCGTTCCTAAACGATGGGCTTATTCTGTCCAAGTTGAATGGTTTTTAACCAGTGTGCTCTTCAATTTTGCGGTGTGTTGTGATCAGTTGGGGGGTGAAATTTGAGGCATTATTTTCGTCGCTCCTAGCTTGTATTCTTGTCAATTAGTAGTTTTTAAACTAATTGGTGCAAGTCAATAAGAGATCTTGGGTAATAAGTTGGATGAACTTTTAGTTTCATTTTCGTCTCTCATTATGCTATTTCTTGTCAATTAGGGGTTTTACCCATCATGGTTCATCTAAGTTCTTTGTGTCATTGGATGAAGACTTTAGAGTAATTTTTGGTCTCCTATAGATCTTATTTATTGTCCAGATTAATGTTTTAACCAATTTGGTGCATACAATTTCATTTATTGTCTTGGATTGAACTACTATAGGTCTATTGGTCTCGGCTAAGGGCATTATATCTTGTCCAATTGGGTTTATCAACCAATGATTGTGCATTGCCAGATAGGTTGTGTTGTGTCTTGGATGGCATTAGGTCATGTTCGTTCTCCGCCTAGGCTTATTCTTGTCCAATTAAGGGTTTTAACAATCTTGTGCTCCAATTGCTGTGTTTGTTTTTGATTAATTTAAGTATTTTCGTTCTCTTAATGCTTAATTGGTGCAATTAGATCTTTATACCAATAGGATCAATAAGTCAAGTTGTGTAAGTTGGTGAAACTTTAGGTATTTTCGTTCTAGACCTGGGCTTGTTCTTGTCATATTATGGGTTCTTGCTCTGTCTATACATGTGTGTTTGTTTATTGGATGAAATTTAAGGTTCATTTTTCGGTCCTCCTAAAGCTTATTCTTGTCCAATTAGTTGTTTTAAACAAATATTGTGTAGTCGATAAGTGATTTGGAGTCATACGGTGAACATTTAGGTATGTTATCGTCCTCCTGGCTTAATTCTTGTCAAATTAGTGTTTTTACAATCTTTGTGCATGCAGAGAAGTTATTTGTGTCATTGGATGAATCATTTAGGGTATATTTGCGTCTAACCTTAGGCTTATTTCTTGGTCAAATTGGTTTTAAAAATTGTGCAAGTCCAAGCTAGTGTGTGTTGTGTCATTGATGAAGACTATTAGTGTTCGCATGTTTCGTCCTTCTAGGCTTCTTGTCCAAATTAGTGTTTTAAAAGCCATTTTGTGCAACCCATATATCTTTTGTGTATTTGGATAAGTATATGTCATTTATCGTCCTCCTAGGTTATTACTTAGTGCAATTATGTGTTTTACAATCTTGTGCATTCCAATAAGTCATTTGTGTCATTGGGATTACATTTAGCGTCATTTTCGTCTCTCCTAGTGATTATTTTTGTCAAGTTAGGATTTTAACAGTCTTGAGCAGCATTGGTGTGATTTTGCAGTTGGAGTGACATTTGTCATTTTCGTCCTCCTAGGCCGTTATTCTTGTGCAATTAGGGTTTTTAACAATCTGTGCCATGCCATAGTATATTGTGTCATTGGATGAACATTTAGGATCTTTTTTGTCTCCTAGGCTTATCTTGTCATAGTGTTTGTTAACCATCTTACTGCTCACTAGGTGTTGTGTTGGAGGCGTTCCTAAGGGATATTCTTGTCCAATTAGTGTTTTTACCAATCTTGTGCTAGCCAATTGGGTGTGTTTGGTGTCATTGGATGAACATTTAGGTCATTTTCCGTCGTCCTTCCTATGCTCTATGTCTTGTGCAATTACGATTTTTTTAACTCAATCAATGTGCATCCAACTAAGTTCAATTGTGTAATTGGATGAACATTTAGGTATTCCCGTTCTCGACCTGGGCTTATTCTTGTCGCAATTATGGTTTTTTAACAATCTTGTCATATCCATTGGTGTGTTTGTATTCCATTGGAAAACATTAGGCTCATTTTCGTCCCCCTACCTATCGTCTTATTCTTGTCCCAAATTAGTGTTTTAACCAAATACTTGTGTAGTCAAATAAGTGCATTTGAGTCATCGGATTGAAACATTTAGGCTTTTCGTCCTCCATTAGCTTATTCTGTCAAATTTAAAGTGTTTTTAACCAATTTTTGTCATCCAAGAAGTTCATTGTGTAATTGGATGAATTAGGTATTTTCGTCCTACTATGCTTTTTTGTCCATTATGGCGTTATTTAACAATCTTGTGGCATGCAATAAGGTGTGGTTTGTGTATATGGATGACATTTAGGTCATTTATTCGTCTCCTCAGGCTTATTTTGGTGCAATTAAGGGTTTAAGCCATCTTGTGCTATCAATAAGTGTCTTTTGTGACCATCGGACTTGAACGATTTAGGTGATTTTGTCCTCCCTAGGCTTATTCTTGTCCCAATTAGTGGTTTTTACCATTTGGTGCATACAAGTAAGTTTCATTTGAAGTCTATTGGATGAACATGTAGTCATTTTCGTCCTCCTATGGCTTATTCATGTCCATATCGGGCTTTACCAATCTTGTGCATCAATCTGGGTGTTTTGTGTCATTAGTATGAACATTTAGGTCTTCGTCCCCCTAGGGCATAATTTTGTCAATTTGGGTTTTTACCATCTAAGTGCATCCAATTGGTGTGTTTAGTGTCATGGATGAAATTAGGATCATTGTTTCCGTCCTTCCTAGAGTTATTCTTGGTTCCAATTAGGGGTTTTTACCAATCTTGTGCATCCAATTGGTATGGTTGTTTCATTGGATGAATTTAGGTCAATTTCGTCCTCCTAGCTTATCTTGATCCAATAGTGTTTAAACCATCCTGATGTAGAATATGAGTGCATTTGAGTCGGCTGAATGTATGGCATTTTTTGTCCTCCTAGGACTTATTCTTGTCATTATGTTCTTAACCATCTTGTTGCATCCAATAAGTTATTTATTGTCAATTGGATGATACATTAGGTAACTTTCGTCTCCTAGGCTTATTCTTGTCTCAATTAGGTTTCCCATCTTGTGCATCCGAATAGGTCCGTTGTGTCTTGGATGAACATTTAGGGTAATTTCCGATTCTCCTAGGCTTATTCTTGTCAATTGGTTTACCAATCTTGTGCATTCCAATTGCTGTGTTTGTCGTCATTGGATTAACATTTAGCCATTTCGCCTCCTATGTTAATTCTTGGTGCAATTACATTTTAACACAATCATTGATCCATAGTTCACTTGTGTATTGGTGAAATTTAGGTCATTTTTCGTTCTACCTGGGCTTATGCTTTGTCCAATTATGCGTTTTAACAATCTTGTCTAATCCAATTGGTTGTTTGTTTATTGGATGAAACATTTAGGTCATTTTCGTTCTCCTAAGCTTAATTCTTGTCCAATAGTGTTTTAACAAATCTTAGTGTAGTCATAAGTGCATTATGAAGTCGATCGGATAAACATTAGGTCATTTTCGTCCTCCTAGGCTTTAGTTCTGGTCAAATTAGTGTTTTTAACCTACCAATCATTTGTGCATCCAAGGAAGCTCATTTGTGTCGCATTGGATTAAATTTTATGGTATTTTCGGTCCTCCTTAGGCATTATTTTTGTCCAATAGGATTACAAGTCTTAGTGCATACCATTGGTGTGTGATTTTGTCATTAGGATGAACATATTAGGTCTTTTCGTCTCCCTAGGCTTAGTTCTGGTGCATTAAGGGTTTTTA
>PGTU02004043.1:0-33687 GCA_002896215.2 Cicer echinospermum
CGAGAAACGACCCGCATGTTGAGCCAGGAAAAACGACTCGCCACCCGAAGCGAGAAAACGACCCGCATGTTGAAAGCTGGGAAAAACGACTCGCACCCGAAGCCGAGAAACGACCCGCAATGTTGAAGCCGGGAAAACGAATCGCACCCCGCCGAGAAAACGACCCGCATGTTGAAGCCAGGGAAAACGACTCGCACCCAAAGCCGAAAAACGACCCGCATGTTACGCTGGAAAACGTACTCGCACGAGCCGAGCCGAGAAAAACGACTCGCAGACCCGAACCCGCATGTTGAAGCCGGGAAAACGACCGCATGTGAAGCCGGGAAAAACGAATCGCACCCCCGAGAAAAACGACACCGCTGTTTTGAGCAGGAAAAACGACTTCGCACCGAAGCCGAGAGAAAACACCCGCATGTTGAAGCCGAAGGAGAATGAACGATGTTGAAACGAATCGCACGCCGAGTAGCCACGAGAAAACGACCCGCATGTTGAAGCTGGAAAACGAATCGCTCAAGAGAAAACGACGCCCAGTTGAAGCCGAGAATTCGCAAACGACCCGCAATGTTGAAGCCGGGAAAACGAATCGCACCCAAGCCAGAAAACGACCCGCATAGATTAAGCCGAGAAAACGACCCGCATGATTAAGCGGGAAAAACGACTCGCACCCGAAGCCCAAGAAAAACGACCCGCATGTTGAACGGGAAACGACTCGCACCCAGAAGCCGAGAAAACGACCCGCATGTTGAAGCCGGAAAACGACTCGCACCCGAAGCCGAGAAAACGACCGCATGTTGAAAGCCAACGACTCGCAACCGAAGCCGAGAAAACCGACCCGCATGTTGAAGCCGGGAAACGACTCGCACACCGAAGCCGAGAAAACACACCGCAGTTTTGAAAAGCGGGAAAACGACTCGCACCCGGAAGCCGGAGAAAAGACCCGCATGTTGAAGCCGGGAAAACGATCTCGCACCCGAAGCCGAGAACGACCGCATGTTGAAGCCAGGAAAACGACTCGCACCCAGAAGCCGAGAAAACGACCCGCTGTTGAAGCCGGGAAAAACACTCGCACCCAAAGCCGAGAAAATGACCTGGCATGTTGAAGGCGGAAAACGACTCGCACCCTGAACGCCGAGTGAAAACGCCCGCATGTTGAGCCGAAAAACGACTCGAAATAACCCAGAAGCGAGAAAACGACCCGCATGTTGAAGCCTTGGGAAAAACGACTCGCACCTATGAAGCCGAGAAAACGACCCGCATGTTGAAGCCGGGAAAACACTCGCACCTAGGAAGCCGAAGAAAACGACCACATGTTGAAACTGGGAAAACGACTCGCACCAAAGTCAGAAAATGACTCGCATCTTGAGTCGGGAAACGAAACGAATTCTTCTAAAAATTATTTTTCGGACAAAATTAGAATTTGTTATCTTTAATTATTTTTACTTTGATTCTCAAGTAAATTAAGTAAAGAGGGGCAGCTGTTGACACCTAATTTTGTCCGATTTTTACTTTTTATTAAAAGGAAATAATGATAATAATAATAATAAATATATAATTATATGTGAAGAAATATAAAAATAAAAATATAATAATTGGGATATAAGCTTTTAACAATCACAAGTGTTTTCGGTTCTTGTTTGCCTCTAATTCTTGTTCAGACTATTTTCTAAATATAAAAAATAATATAATAAGAAATAAAAATAAGGAAATTGAAAAGAAATGAATTGATGGTCATAAAAATCAATTCAATGATGATCAAAATAAATGAAAAAAAAAACAAAAATAATTGATTAATGGTCATAAAAATCAGAATAATGGTGATCAATTGAATAGAAAAGAAAACCGAAGAAATGAATCAATAGCAATAAGAATCGGTATAATTGTGGCCAATTAAAAGAAAAGAAACCAACAAATAGATTATGGTAATCAATTGACAATTATTCTTTTGTCTTTTGAAATCTATACCCAAAAGTCTATAAATAGTCGGCCACAAAAGAAGACAAAAAGGAGCACAATTGAAAACACAAATTGAGAGCACATAAAAAGAGAGAGAGTAGTGGCAAAAGAGAAGGAGAAAATCTGGTCTTGAAACAATCGGTCTAGCAAAACAACAATCAGAGTAAGGTATCATTTTCTTATATTTTTTTTCCTCTCTAATTTTCTGCTTATTAGTCTTTTGTTTTTGTTTTGCAATCTTTTTTTTATATATTTTATTTCGCTTTCTATTTTTTTTTCTATTGTAAAAAGTAACTCATGTGTAAAAGCTTTATTTTTTTAAAAGAATCGTTTAATTCCTAAAATTGTTTTCTTTGCAACACAAAAAATAATAATAAAAAATATAACTAATTGATGTTTATAAGCGAAAAAAAATAAATTTATCATATTGTAATATAATATTCATAATACGTCTTTATCAACTAAAAAAATCATAACAACAGATAAATGTTTTCGCCCTTAGGATTAGAATTAATGGTCGCGGCCGCCGATGAAATTCATCCTCGTCGCCGCACCATATTACTCACTCTCAATCGTGGGTGGCCTTGTGTCGCGACATATCCGACAACGTACGAGCAATATAATTTAACAGATTATTTCACTGTCGTGTCCATCTGTCTCGTTCACATACCGCTACATTACGTTATTGTTTTAAAAGAAGAATTATTATTTTTTTTTTACTTTAAAACAATATAGAAAATATAATCCATGAATAAATATTATTATTATTATTATCATTATTATCATCATTATTACTATTATTACATTTTTTATTTTTATTTTTTTGATACATATATAAATAAAAATAATAATAAAATCTGTCAACACATCATATTTTCTACTCAAGAACTACGTGAGTTTTGATTTCCCTATTGCACCTGGGGATACGTAGGAGCAAGGTATTTCCCTTGTCAAACCAAATTAATAAAACAAAATATTTTTTTTCTTTCATTAATGTAATAATTTAATTTTTTTATTATTCTTTTTTGGGTAAAAATAAATAATAAATAAATAAATAAATAGTTTGTATATAATTAATTATAGGGTAACCGTCTTAACGGACGTTGTAGGGCGATAATACTTCCCTACTCGTAATCGACTCCCGAATCCAAATTTTTGATTCAAAAATATTATTTTAGGTTTTATCCAATTTTTTCCTTTAATAAAAAATAAAAATTGGTGGCGACTCTTTTTATTTTTTTTTCGCGGACAAACCGGACGCTACAGTAATAATAATAATAGGATTGGCTAATATATGGACCTAGTCCAAAGATAGACCTTATTATGTTTAGTAATTTTTGATAAAATATTAGACAAAATACATCATGTAATACTTTAAGTTTATACAAAAATAAAAAATTGGTTGTTCTTAACTTTTTTTTATATCAATTTAGTCCTTTATGCTTGTAAAAATTACAATACTTAACTATTTTTGAGTCATAACATCATTTTTAGACTGATTTTAGTGAAATTTTTTTTAAATTGTACTATGAGTTTTGTTATCAATCTTATAAAAACAACATAATAAATTTTTATAATATAGATATAGAAAATTTGCCTTTAATTTAAAAATCCTAAAATGAATCTCACTGAATTCTCTTTTGTTTAATTATTACTTTAAAAGTGAATTGAGAATTTATGTTCTTATGATTATTAGAATCAAAACCTCTTAAGAAATGCATGGGTTTATTGGAAAAATTGAGAGAATTTGGGTTTTAATTTTGAAATTAGGATTGTCGGTATAAACAATTACAAACATAAGAGTAAACTTGACACACTAAAATAAATATAAGGTACTATCTTATTATAAAAAAAAAAAAGATAAATGATTAGTCTGATATTTTCGTTTAACTTGAAAGACTGCAGAATGTATTTTTCCTAAATATTTATATTCGTTCTCTATTTTTTATTATTATAAAATTAATTATTCATTAAAATAGTAAAAGTCCACCTTAAACATTTTTTGAGAAGTTTATAATAACAATTATAATAATACAACGTGCATGTCATCAACCAAATATAGAAAGAAAAAAAATATAGCTTAAGTCTAATCCCATATATTGTTATAAGAATATATAGTTTTTTTTGGTAACATATGAAAAAGAGAAAATAAAAAGAAACCAAAAAACAACTACTCCAAAGCATGTTCATGCAAAGAAGAAATAAGTTCCAGAGAGTCAAACTAAAATAATATCATTTTAGAAAGAAAAAAAAGTCGGCACGTTGATTTTCTTCTCTAAACGTAAAATGGAACAACAAATCCATATCAGAACTCTATAATCCATATCTAACTATTCAATTCAAATTTAATGTCATACAAAACAACAACAAATCATGAAATGAATGAACCATTTATTTTACTAATTTTATAACAAAGAGGGAGTCCAAATAACAAATAAGATTAAGAGTTTCTAATATCTAAATGATTTTAAAACCCACACAAAATGAATAATAATTTAGCATGAAGGCTATTACTATAGTGTGTCTATGAAAATCAATGATATAAAGTTTAGAACCATAATAAGACAAAATTCATGGATAAAAATATGCAAATAAAAAAAAAATTATGCAAAGCATATTATTTTTAAAAAACATAAAATAATTATTTTTTTTAATCGAAGAAATTTGAAAAATATCCTTTTATTACAAATTTTCTCGCAAACTTTTTAATGAACTAGAGAAAATTTTTGTAGTGTTGCTTTGATAGCAAGGCGAGAGGTTTGAATCTTCTCGTCCATAATTCTCAAATCATTTGTAGATCTATGAAAAACTTATAAAGATTCATTCATAGATTTATGGAAAATCTCTTAATTGTGAAATTCTCCAACAAGTTGTAAGTGTGTTGAGTTTGTTGCTGATAAGTATATGGAGGAAAATAAGTTGTCGATGAGGTATATGTGTTGAAGATGAAGCGGTGTTGTTGATGGAATAAAATGGAGGAAGAATTAAATTAGATAGAGCCGTAGCATTTGTAGTAACAAATGAGGAGTAATACGTGTGACTGAAGTTGAAATAAGTCATGGGAGGTGTCGAAGACTATGAATTAAGCATCTAAACTAAGAAAGTGGAATAACAATGATAAATTCATTAATGGTAAGATTTTAAGAGAATACTTAATATTTACCATTTATTTTATCTTATTTAATGATTTTGATTCTTATTTATTTTTCGTTTTCTAGAACTGATTTTGATACAAAATAATAATACAAATTGATTCAACATAATGGGTTCCAGTTACAAAAATGGACTTATTTGAAGACTCGAAATAATTTGTTGGATCCAATATGTGTTAACGCAAGTCTAACATGGAAACTAAATATAAATTAAAAATAAATAAATAATGTATTACATTATTTAATATATTATATTTATGAATGTTGAATGATGGGTCAGAGGCCAATATAAATAGAAAAAGAGACTGGCCGTGAAGGTAATTGGCCCAATTAGAAAACAATTGAAAAGTTGGGCATACTATCTGATTAAAATGTCAAATGAGCGGATTATAAAAGGAGAGCCACACCAAGAAGAAATTCAAGACCCGCACCTTACATAAGGAAATTTTAGGAGAAGCAAAAAGAGACTCTAGGTGTTTGGAATTTGAACAAAAGTGTCTCAAATTTAAGAACACTACTATTTAATTGGTAACTAAACTATCTTCTTATGTTTTCTGGTAGATCTTGTCTTATGTATTTAAGTGTCTCAAATTTATTGATTTTAGTTTTATTTGAATTACGTTTTATTATTTAATCAATTTTTTTCTATTATTCTATTAACGTGTTAGGATTAATCACCCTTTGCATGTTTTAATTAATTAGTGGTTAGTAAACTTAATTTTAATCTTCCGATCATTCAATTTTTTTATACTTTATAATTTTTTTGAATTTAAATTATTTGCATGACAGGACAATGAGCTAATTTAAGAAAAATAATATTAATTACGAACGACCAAACAGGTTAATAGTTTTAATAAAGAGATTGCTAATTGAATTAAAAGAAATGAATCTGAACAAAAATTACATTTGGAAGTAACCAAAGTTACAAATGAAATCGTGATCCTAGATTTATCTCCATTGATTTACAACTTTTCATTTTTATTCTTGTTCTTAATTATTTTGCTATTTGCTAAATTAGTTGCATCTAGTTTGATTAGATATTTTTTGTTGCTTGTGCATGTTCATATGCTCTAAGGAGCCTGTTTGCAATTGACCCTCTTTAGTAAAAAAGAAATATGACTAAGAGAAAAATTATAAGTGATTACATCATGGATAATCAAGAACAAATCACACCTAAGAGAAAAACAATGGATGGATATATTTTAGTTAGAGACATTTACTCCTTCTTGTCGATATTGTCACTTGGTGGAGTATGATAGTCAAGATTTTCACATAAGAAATTTTTTGGATTACTATGAGATTTGCCTTCATGGGATCAATATGATCCTTACTCCACCAAGTGGTAGAATGCTTACATATCACCTTGCGTGCGACTTGAATGTCCTAGACAAGAAAATGAGCCATACATCAATGAGAGACTTGCAATCTCGATGCAAAATACCCTTCTTGAATTATCTCAAAGGCTTCAATACGCATCTTCCACTAAAGTTGTTCTGAAGCCTAATGAAGTTGAAATTGTCACTCTTACAACTTAATGAATAACTTGGATATGAAGGACATATGTCTATTGAAAGAGAAAAGTCTTTTATTCAATTACTCAAGAGATCGCTTTTGAGGAGAATCAACAAGATCCGATGGTTATGGTCATAAAAAAAGGGTAGATACGCCAATTATGTTGTGACAAGGAAAAAGATGTTTTGAAAGCTTTCAATTCCTTAAAAAATGTCTCTAATTTATGTTGGACTTTAGTCTTTTTAATCCTAATTTTTGACATAATTAACATACATACAATGTT
Source organism: Cicer echinospermum (assembly GCA_002896215.2). Lineage (NCBI taxonomy): Eukaryota > Viridiplantae > Streptophyta > Magnoliopsida > Fabales > Fabaceae > Cicer > Cicer echinospermum. Next base: position 6,901 of record PGTU02004043.1, read on the forward strand.
CATACATCATATGATAAATCTAACATTTCAATTGAGCAAGATTTCAGGAACAACAACTCAACCCTACACACTTGAGACAAATTGCTTGGAACTCAAGAAATCAACAAAAGTTGAATATTGACTGAGTAAATCGATTGGGAAATCGATTTCATAAAAAGGGTTGTAAGGAATCTAACTGTTTGTGATTGTATAATCGATTAGGCAATCGACTGGCATAATTAGAAATGAAAATTGCACAAGTCAGTGGCAACCTGTTTTACAGGCTAATCGATTGGCAAATCGATTGTACACATCACAAAGTAAAACTGATTGAAACTAATCGATTGGGAAATCGATTGGACAAGTCACAGTGAAGATCCAATTTCTAGGGTAATCGATTGGCAAATCGATTGCTTAGATAATACTTGAAAAATAACTTGACCTGTGACAAACACAATCGATTGGACAATCTATTGTGAAAATTTCAATCATGTTAAGTTTGGTTTTAATCGATTGGGAAATCGATTGAACTAAACATCAGGTAAGAACTTTTCAGGCAAATACTACCAAATCGATTGACACTTTGATTAACATGAAAATAGCTAAGTCACTGACTTAAGCTCAATCGATTGACAAATCGATTGAAAGAAACATTTTGAAATCACAGTGAACTTTAAGCTTGTGGCCAAATCGATTCTGTGTATTTGTAAATCGATTGATGAGACTTAGTAAATCGATTAAGTAATCGATTGGTGTGACTTTATTGAAACACAACACCTGCACATCGATTATGAAATCGATTCATATAAGTTTGAACATAATTTACTGAAAAGAGTTTTTAAAAGAATCGATTGGCAAATCGATTGCTTATGTTTCAAGATTCAAGAAAAACAAGTAAATCGATTGATAAGTCTGTTTTTTCAGAAACTATATAAACTGTTTTTCAATCATTCTCTCATTAACACATGTGAACACTTGAAAAACATCTTGAATATACTTCAGAATACTGAAGAACTCTTAAGAACACATTGTTAACATTCTGATATTGCTTTTTCAGATCAAAGCCAAAAAGATTATCCATAATCATTGAGAGAGCTGAAAAAGTATTCTTGAGAGAAAAGACAATGTTCTCATAAACAATCATTGAATAACCAGATTCGTGAGAGATCACATTGATCAAGATTGAAGACACTTTTTGTACTTCTTTTATTTTGTTTGTAACAAATACTTTGTAAAGAAACGACTGCGAAAAATCCAGCTAGAAACTGGTGGCGATCTTCTTGGGTGAGAGGCCTCATCAAGAAGGAGCTTGACTTGATTTTGTGTGAGTCTGCTGAGTGACTACAAGGATCAAGGGGTTAAGCAATAGGAAAGAGATTGTGTTAGATAGATAGGTTTCGAGGAAACTGGACAATCTGTAAACAATTCACAATTCTTTCTATTGGAGAAAAAGCTGAAATCCAGTTGGATTGTCAGGACTGGATGTAGGTTGTCTCGTTGACAACTGAACCAGGATAAACCTTGGTGCATTCTATCCCTTATCCTTTTACTTTTAATTGTTAATCTTCTGTAATGCCGTATTATAAATCCGCTGTGTATGTATATTGCTTTAATTTGATTAAAGACTGATATATTCTGATTATTTCGAGGTCATAATAATCAACAATTGGCCTCAGAGCCTGACTTTTCGAGAGGTAAAACTCATAAAAGGAATATGGCCTCAACTGATTTTCTCGGAGAAGGCGCTTCACTCGCTAGACCCCCAGCATTCAATGGCACATCATATATGTACTGGAAGCACAGGATGCTGATATTTCTGAAGCCAGTGGAATTGACATCCTTGACGCTGTTGAAAATGGACCATATATCCCCAAGATCGCTGGAACAAATGACTTGATGATCCCCAAGCCCAGAGCCGAATGGTCTGAGGACGATAAAAAGAAGGTAGGTTATAATGCTAAAGCTAAGAACATTATAACATCTGCTTTGTGTGCAGAAGAATTCTTTAGGGTATCAAACTGTAAATCAGCAAAGGAAATGTGGGACATTCTTCAAGAAACACATGAAGGAACTACAGATGTGAAAAGAGCTCGCGTAAATACACTTATGCACGAATACGAATTGTTCAGCATGAAGAAAGATGAATCTATAAGTGATCTACAGACGAGGTTTACACACACGTTATAAACAACCTTCATGCCCTGGGAAAACAGGTGGAGAATGAACAGCAGATCGGAAAGATCATGAGGTGTCTAACCAGAGAATGGCAGCCCAAAATAACTGCTATAGCTGAATCGAAAGATCTGGAAAAAATGACCACTGCAACACTATTTGGAAAACTCAGGGAGCACGAAATGGAGTTGCATCGACTAGATGAGTCAGAACTAGAAAGCAGGAAAAAGAAAGGACTGTCTTTGAAAGCCCAAACGCATCAATCAAAAACTGAACAAGAAAGTTGCTCAGATGAATCAAGCAGTGAGACTGATGAAGAGCCTGAGATTGGTTTGCTTGTCAAGAAATTTAAGAAATTTCTGAAGAAGAAAGACAACAAATTCAGAAAGCCATCAAGCTCTAAGACTAGTGACAACAAGACAATTACATGTTATGAATGTGGGTAAAACTGGTCACATAAAGTCAGAATGTTACAAGTTGCAGAACAAAAATAGAGCTACAAAACCAAAAGGCAAGGAACCAGTCACCAAAACCAGAAAAGCTTATATTGCATGGAATGACAACGAAGAATCCTCTGCCTCTTTCGGATGAAGAAGAAGCGAATCTGTGTCTCATGGCAAATACCGACTCAGAATCAGAAAATGAGGTTAGTTCACAATCTAATCCAACTTATGATGAGCTACAAGAAGCTTTCAATGAATTGCATGATGATTATGTGAATTCCATAAAACAGTTGTTAAGCACAAAGAAAATGCTTGAACAAATGAAAAATGACCATAAAGAAATTGAAAAATTTATGTGAACAACTGAAAAAGGATTCACATGACAAATCTGCAAAATGCATTGAACTTGAGAATAATGTTGCATCATTAAAATCTGATTTATTGAAGTTTGCTAATAGTAAAGATAAACTGAATGTCATACTTAGCAATCAAAGACATGTTCATGAAAAATCTGGTTTAGGATATACACCAAATATGCATGTTAAAAGAAATAAAAATAGATATGGTATTGGTTATATGCAAACCAGAAATGTCAAACATGGTAAAAAATCTGCTATTTCTAAGAGTATGTATGACATCTTTACTAAACCAAACAAACATTCATCCTTTGATGGCAAATGTCATTTCTGTTGCAGAAAGGGACATTTTGTGTCAAATTGCAAATTTAAAAAATTAGCCAATAGAGGATGGAAGCAAGTTTGGATAGCAAAGAAATCTGTGTTTGACACTAACCATCCAGGACCCAATTTAAATTGGGGACCTAAAACAAAATTCTGATTGTTTGTTGCAGGTGTGCTTGACATCCACTAAGCATTCATGGTATTTAGATAGCGGATGCTCAAAGCACATGACATGAGACAAATCCAAATTCCTGTCCTTGACATTAAAGGAAGGAGGTTTTGTCAAATATGGTGACAACAATAGAGGAAAGATTATTGGAATTGGTGACATAGGCAATGAGTCAACTGCAGTAATAAAAAATGTCTTATATGTTGAAGGACTAAAACACAACTTGCTGAGTATAAGCCAGCTATGTGATAAAGGTTTTCAAGTAAGTTTTTCATCACAATCTTGCATTATTGAGCATAAAGATGACAAACACATAAAGCTAGTTGGTGACAGAATTAATAACATTTATATGTTAGATTTTAATTCTTTACCAAGTACTATATGTTGCTTGTTATCTAATTCAGATGAGACTTGGTTATGGCATAAACGTATAGCGCATATTCATATAGATCATTTGAATAGACTTGTTAGCAAACAGCTAGTTATAGGTCTCCCTATAATAAGAGGTTTACTAAGGATAGACTGTGTGACTCATGTGAGAAAAGCAAACTGGTTAAGACTCCATTTCCCTCTATAGATTTGGTTAGAACAAATAGAGTTTTGCAGTTAGTACACATGGACCTTTTTGGACCTGCCCAAGTTAAGAGTTTTGGAGGTAACCTTTATGGATATGTGTTGGTTGATGACTATTCAAGGTTCACATGGACATATTTTCTGGCACATAAAAGTGATACATTCTCAACTTTTAAGAAATTTGCTGCTTTGGTTCAAAATGAGAATGACCAGAAAATTGTATCAATTAAAAGTGATCATGGAGGTGAATTCCAAAATGATTCTTTTCAAACTTATTGTGAACAACATGGAATCAACCACATATATTCTGCCCCTAGGACACCACAGCAGAATGGGGTAGTGGAGAGGAAAAATAGATCCCTAGAAGAGTTAGCTAGGACTATGCTTAAGGACTCCAACCTACCTAAGTACTTTTGGGCAGATGCAATTAGTACAGCCACTCATGTTGTCAATAGAGTTCTCATTAGGCCCCTGCTTAGGAAAACACCCTATGAGCTTTACAAGGGTAGAAAACCAAACCTTTCCTACTTTAGAATCTTTGGTTGTAAGTGCTTTGTGTTGAACAATGGCAAAGAACACCTAGGAAAGTTTGACCCTAAGGCAGATGAAGGTATCTTTCTAGGATACTCCCAAACTAGTAAGGCCTATAGAATCTACAACAAAAGAACAAAGACCATAGAAGAGTCAGTTCATGTAAAGTTTGATGAATTATTTTCAGAAAACTTGAACAAAACTCCTCCTGTGGTTGATGACTTTTTGGACGATGTTGTAGAGTCTGAACCACTAGAACAAACCGTAGCTGACCCTCCAACTAGATCTGACTGTGTAGAACCTATAGAAACCAGTGCTTTACCTAAGGAATGGAAGTTCAACAGAAACCACCCCATAGACAACATTATAGGGGATATCTCTAAAGGTGTTGCAACTAGGAGAAACCTTAGTCAGTTTTGTAACTTTACAGCCTTTGTATCTCAGATTGAACCTAAGAACATTAAGGAAGCCTTGTTAGATAGTGAGTGGATACTTGCTATGCAAGAGGAGTTAAACCAGTTTGAGAGAAACAAGGTGTGGAGTTTAGTACCTAGGCCAGAGGGTAAGCACATCATAGGAACCAGATGGGTGTTCAGAAACAAGTTGGATGAGAATGGTGTGATAACAAGGAACAAAGCTAGACTAGTAGCCAAGGGTTATAGTCAAGAGGAGGGAATAGATTTTGATGAAACCTATGCCCCTGTAGCTAGATTAGAAGCCATAAGAATTTTATTGGCTTATGCTTGTATAATGGACTTTAATCTTTATCAAATGGATGTGAAAAGTGCCTTTCTCAATGGTGACCTTCAAGAGGAAGTTTTTGTTAGCCAAACACCTGGTTTTGAAAATCCTGATTTTCCTAATCATGTGTATAAGCTCTCAAAGGCCCTCTATGGGTTAAAACAAGCTCCAAGAGCTTGGTATGAGAAGCTCAGCAATTTCCTTATTCAACAAAACTTTTCAAGAGGAAATGTTGACAAGACCCTTTTCACAAAAACTACTGGAAATGATATCTTGCTTGTCCAAGTATATGTTGATGACATAATATTTGGATCTACAAATAATAAATTGTGCAAAGAATTTGAAAATTTGATGAAAGGTAAATTTGAAATGTCAATGATGGGTGAACTGTCATATTTCTTGGGATTTCAAATTAACCAAAGCAAGCAAGGCATTTTCATTAGTCAATCTAAATACTGTTCTGATTTGATAAAGAAATTTAACTTTGAAAATCTTAAGTCCATTGATACACCCATGAGTCAAGGAAATTACTTAGACCGAGATGAGAAAGGCAAACCTGTAGATGTTACTAGATTTCGTGGTATGATAGGATCTTTGCTCTACCTTACAGCAAGCCGACCAGACATCATGTTCAGTGTTTGTATGTGTGCAAGGTATCAATCAAATCCAAAGGAATCTCACTTCAGTGCAGTTAAGAGAATTTTCAGATATCTGGTAGGAACTAAGAATCTCGGATTGTGGTATCCAAAAGGATCAACCTGTACCTTAGTTGGTTACTCAGATTCAGACTTTGCCGGATGTAAACTCGACAGGAAAAGTACCTCAGGAACTTGTCATCTACTTGGAAACTCTCTTGTATCATGGTTTAGTAAGAAACAGACAAGCATTGCTTTATCAACTGCTGAAGCTGAATACATTGCAGCTGGGAGCTGTTGTGCTCAGATACTTTGGATGAAACAGCACTTATTGGACTTTGGTGTTGACTTGGGAACAATACCTATCATGTGTGATAACACAAGTGCAATAAGTATTACCAAGAATCCAGTAATGCACTCCAGGACCAAACACATTGAAGTAAGACATCATTTTATAAGAGATCACTTTCAAAATGGAATCATTAAGCTTGAGTATGTTAACACTGCCGAACAGCTAGCTGACATCTTCACAAAAGCTTTACCAAGGGAAAGTTTTCTGCATATAAGGATGAAACTAGGAATCATTGATCCTAGTGAGGTATGATCTTTGATTCTTTCATAGGACTTCTGGTGTTTGCAGTTTGTTTTCCAGTTAAATCGATTTGGGAATCGATTACCAGCATGGTAAATGGTTTACAAAATCGATTTGGGAATCGATTGCATAGGCCCCAGAATTCAAAGTTCAGAAAATTTGTTTTAACTTGCCCGAGCGTCGATTGGGAAATCGACTAGTTCTTCTTTCAACGTTAAAACAATCGATTTGGACATCGATTAAGTAAAACTGGAAATCGACTGGGAATCGATTTACAATATGACCGTTGTGACTAGCCGTTGTATGTAATAATTACTAAATCGATTGACATTACCAGTAACGGTAACCTAATCGATTTGGGAATCGATTTACACGGTTAAGGGTTTAAATAGGAACAGTTATCAATCGATTTCTGCACTTCAGTTCTCCAGATTTCACTAATTTTCTTTGACTGCTTCATCTCTCTGCTTCTGCAAATTGTTATTTCGTTACTATCTACATTCAATCTACTTCAATCTACGATTATGGCACGAGTAAAACAAACCCAGGCACGCACTCCTTCACCTTCATCATCTTCAACCAGTGAAACCCCTTCACCACCACCCACTCTAACCAAAAGAGTACCCATACCTACACATAAAATTCTTGCCAAAGACAAAGGCAAGGCACCTGCTCCTATTCAAGAGAAACCTAAAAAGCGAAAGGAACCCCCAACGGAAAAACTCATGGCTGATGCCATGAAGGAAATCTCACAAAAGAGGAAGAAGAAACCAGTTTCTTCACCCCCTCCCAAGAAAGTTCCTGCATCCAAGGAAAAAGATGCAGAACCCACCATACCATCAGACTTTCTGAAGAGAAAAATCCATGAGGGTAGGACTCTGGATTTTGCTTACTTTGATACAGACGGTTTTACGTTTCAGAATCATCTGAGATTTCACGGTCTTGAGAGCTTTCTATCTTCTACTCTTGATAGTTATCCACGTTTGATAAGGGAATTTTATTCAACATTCAAGCTGACTGAAGAAGGTTTTAAGGCTCAAGTCAAAGGGAAAAGGATTTCTATGTCCTTTGATGATTTTTCTACCTTATCAGGATTGCCATTTCACGGAAAATCTATCGACGGCAGTTCTGAAGCTGATACGGCTGACGAAGGATGGGAAGAATCGGTTGACAGGCACACTGCAGTAAAGGACCTGATGATTGATGGTTTTGTGGAAACCATTTCATTACCTATCGGTCAAATGAAGGTCCAACATCGGATGCTGATGTACACGCTGACCAAGATGCTTGTACCACGTTCAGGTAACCATGCAGTAGTTCAGAAGTTGGACATACTACTGTTATGGGGTTTATCGAAGGAGCTCAGGATGAGCTGGACTTGGATTGTGCTAAGGCACATGCTGGAAGCTTCACAGAGCAAGCTTATGCTGCCTTATCCACAGCTGATTACCAAGATTCTGAAAAACATTTCAAGGTTTCGTTTGTTAATGAAGAATCTGCAAAGACCACTCTGATTTTTGGAGAATCAATTGTAAATCAGATGCAATTGAAAAGGTTACATGGTATTTGGATAAGACCTCAGCCTACTGTTGAACCAGCACAACCTCAACCACAATCTCAGCCTCAACCAGCTACTGACACAGCCCCTCCTGAGTTTGTTGCAAAGATAATGGAATTCATAGAAGCTCAGATGGCACACAATGCCAAGATGCTAGAATCACAGTCCAGAATGGAAGCAAATTTGAGGACTCTCCAGGCATCCCTGAATTCGGTTGTTCAGGATGTGGATGCTATTCAAGCACACTTAGGCATCAAGCTGTCATTTGAAGACATCGCAGACATCGGTCGTCAAGCAACAGAGGAACCTAACCCAACTCCCCTAGATCACCCTGCGACTCACGTTGAGGAGACACCTGCTGAGGGTAATACAGCGGTCTCTGCCTCTCCCGTAGATAATAGTGAGGACCAGCCTAGTTTAGGAGATTAGGAGTTTAGGATCTGTGCTGTTTTGCTATGACTTGATGTACTCATTTCATCTATATCTATAATGCATTAGAACGTTTATTCCATCTCTCTCTGAATTCATTTGTCTTAATCTCTTTGATATGCTCAATTATTGCTCTGATACACAATGTTTTATGATTTCAATCCCCAATGCTTATGTTCATTAACATAGGGGGAGGAAATTTTTTTCTGCCTTTTTGCCTTAACTGACAAAGGGGGAGAAAAATTATAACTTGCTTATGACTGCTGCTGCATAATTTTGATACTATGATACTCTGCTCTGATAAGAATGAATTATTACTATGCTCTGATTTTTGATAAATAGCATGTGTACTGTTATGCTAAGATGCTCTGATACTCTGATTTTATGCTCTGATAATGGTACATATGATGCTATGAAATGTTGTTAATATTATGTCTTGAAATGCTCAACTCAAGTTAAAATTGTATGATTGTCACTTATGCAAAAAGGGGGAGATTGTTGGACTTTAGTCCTTTGAATCCTAATTTTGACATAATTAACAAAAACATACAATGTTCATACATCATATGATAAATCTAACATTTTAATTGAGCAAGATTTCAGGAACAACAATCCAATCCTACACACTTGAGACAAATTGCTTGGAACTCAAGAAATCAACAAAAGTTGAATAATTGACTGAGTAAATCGATTGGGAAATCGATTTCATAAAAAGGGTGTAAGGAAATATAACTGTTTATGGTTGTATAATCGATTAGGCAATCGACAGGCATAATTAGAAATGAAAATTGTACAAGTCAGTGGCAACCTGTTTTACAGGCTAATCGATGGATAAATCGATTGTACACATCACAAAGTAAAACTGATTGAAATAAATCGATTGGGAAATCGATTGGACAAGTCACAGTGAAGATCCAATTTCTAGGGTAATCGATTGGCAAATCGATTGCTTAGATAATATTTGAAAAATAACTTGACCTGTGACAAACACAATCGATTGGACAATCTATTGTGAAAATTTCAATCATGTTAAGTTTGGATTAATCGATTGGGAAATCGATTGAACTAAACATCAGGTAAGAACTTTTCAGGCAAATACTACCAAATCGATTGGCACTTCGATTAATATGAAAATAGCTAAGTCACTAACTTAAGCTCAATCGATTGGCAAATCGATTGAAAGAAACATTTTGAAATCACAGTGAACTTTAAGCTTGTGGCCAAATCGATTCTGTGTATTTGTAAATCGATTATGAGACTTAGTAAATCGATTAGTAATCGATTGGTGTGATTTTTATTGGAACAAAACACCTGCAATCGATTATGAAATCGATTCATATAAGTCTGAACATAATTTACTGAAAAGAGTTTTTAAAAGAATCGATTGGCAAATCGATTGGCTTATGTAGTTTCAAGATTCAAGAAAAAACAAGACCCGCGATAATCGATTGGCAAATCGATTAGACCTGTTTTATAACTTTAATGAATCGATTGGTAAATCGATTGATTAGTTGTTTATCAGAAACTATATAATCTGTTTTCAATCATTCTCTCATTAACACATGTACACACTTGAAAAACATCTTGAATATTCTTCAGAATACTGAAGAACTATTGTTAACAATCTGATATTGCTTTTTCAGATCAAATCCAAAAAGATTATCCATAATCATTGAGAGAGCTGAAAAAGTATTCTTGAGAGAAAAGACAATGTTCTCATAATCCATCATTGAATAACCAGATTCGTGAGAGACACATTGATCAAGATTGAAGACACCTTTTTGTACTTCTTTTATTTTGTTTGTAACAAATACTTTGTAAAGAAACGACTGCGAAAAATCCAGCTAGAAACTGGTGGCGATCTTCTTGGGTGAGAGGCCTCATCAAGAAGGAGCTTGACTTGATTTTGTGTGAGTCTGCTGAGTGACTGCAAGGATCAAGGGGTTAAGCAATAGGAAAGAGATTGTGTTAGATAGATAGGTTTCGAGGAAACTGGACAATCTGTAAACAATTCACAATTCTTTCTATTGGAGAAAAAGCTGAAATCCAGTTGGATTGTCAGGACTGGATGTAGGTTGTCTCATTGACAACTGAACCAGGATAAACCTTGGTGCATTCTATCCCATATCCTTTTACTTTTAATTGTTAATCTTGTATGCCGCTTTATAATTCCGCTGTGTATGTAATATTGCTTTAATTTGATTAAAGACTGATATATTCTGATTATTTCGAGGTCATAATAATCAACATGTCATTGGATTAACATTTAGGTCATTTTCATCGTCCCTAGGTTTATTCTAGCCAATTAGGGTTTTTAACCAAACTTGTGCAGCCAATAAGTTCATTTGTGTCATTGGATGAACATTTAGGTCATTTTCATCCTCCAAGTTTTATTCTAGTCCAATTAAGGTTTTTAACCAATCTTGTGCATCCAATAGTTATGTTGGTGTCATTGGATGAACATTTAGGTCATTTTCGTCTCCCTAGGCTTATTCGTTTCCAATTAGAGTTGTTAAACAATCTTGTGCATCCAATAAGTTCATTTGTGTCATTGGATTAACATTTAGGTGATTTTTGTCCTCCGAGGATTATTATAGTCCAATTAGGGTTTTTAACCAATCACTTGCATCCAATAAGTTCATTTGTGTCACTGGATGAATATTTAGGTCATTTTCGTCCTCCAAAGGCTTATTCTTGTCCAATTAGGGTTTTTAACCAATCTTGTGCATCCAATAAGTTCGTTTGTGTCATTGGATTAACATTTAGGTCATTTTCGTCATTCCTAGGTTTATTCTGTCCAATTAGGGTTTTTAACTAATCTTGTGCATCCAATAGGTGTGTTTGTGTCATTGGATGAACATTTAGGTCATTTTCGTCCTCCCTAGGCTTATTCATGTCCAATTAGGGTTTTTAACCAATCTTGTGCATCCAATAGGTGGGTTTCTGTCATTGGATGAACATTTAGGGTCATTTTCGTCCTCCCTAGGCTTATTCTTGTCCAATTAGGGTTTTTGACCAATCTTGTGCATCCAATAAGTTCGTTTGTGTCATTGGATTAACATTTAGGTCATTTTCATTCTCCCTAGGTTTATTCTAGTCCAATTAGGGTTTTTAACCAATCTTGTGCATCCAATAGGTGTGTTTGTGTCATTGGATGAACATTTAGGTCATTTTCGTCCTCCCTAGGCTTATTCTTGTCCAATTAGGGTTCTTAACCAATCTTGTGCATCCAATAGGTGTGTTTGTGTCATTGGATTAACATTTAGGTCAATTTCGTCCTCCCTAGGCTTATTCTAGTCCAATTAGGGTTTCTTAACCAATCTTGTGCATCCAATAGGTGTGTTTGTGTCATTGGATGAACATTTAGGTCATTTTCGTCCTCCCTAGGTTTATTCTTGTCCAATTAGGGTGTTAACCAATATTGTGCATCCAATAGGTGTGTTTGTGCATTGGATTAACATTTAGGTCATTTTCATGTCCTCAAGGCTCTTTCTAGTCCAATTAGGGTATTTAACCAATCTTGTGCATCCAATAGTGTGTTTGTGTCATTGGATTAACATATTAGGTCATTTTCGTCCTTTCTAGGATTATTCTAGTCCAATTAGGGTTTTTAACCAATCTTGTGCATCCAATAAGTTTATTTGTGTCATTGGATTAACATTTAGCTCATTTTCGTCCTCCCTAGGCTTATTCTTGTCCAATTAGGGTTTTTAACCAATCTTGTGCATCCAATAGGTGTGTTTGTGTCATCGGATTAACATTTAGGTCATTTTTGTCCTCCCTAGGCTTATTCTAGTCCAATTAGGATTTTTTAACAAATCTTGTGCATCCAATAAGTTCATTTGTGTCATTGGATTAACATTTACGTCATTTTCGTCCTCCCTAGGTTTATTCTAGTCCAATTATAGGGTTTTTTAACCAATCTTGTGCATCCAATAAGTTTATTTGTGTCAGTGGATTAACATTGAGGTCATTTTCTTCCTCCCTAGGTTTATTCTACTCCAATTTTGTTTTTCTTGTGCATTGGATTAACATTTACGTCATAATTGTCCTTTTTATGATTTTTCTTGTCAAATTAGGGGATTTTTAACCAATCTTGTGATTCCAATAGGTGTATTTGTGTTATTGGATTAACATTAAGGTCATTTTCGTCCTCCCTAGGCTTATTCTTGTCCATTAGGTTTTTTAACCAATCTTGTGCATCAATAGGTGTGTTTGTGTCATTGGATTAACATTTAGGTCATTTTCATCCTATCTAGGCTTATTCTAGTCCAATTAGGGTTTTTAACCAATCTTGTGCATCCAATAGCTGTGTTTGTGTCATTGGATTAACATTTAGGTCATTTTTGTCCTCCCTAGGATTATTCTAGTCAAATTAGGGTTTTTAACCAATCTTGTGCATCCAATAAGTTCATTTGTGTCATTGGATTAACATTTAGGTCAATTTGGTCCTCCCTAGGCTTATTTATGTCCAATTAGGGTTTTTAACCAATCTTGTGCATCCAATAGGTGTGTTTGTGTCATTGGATGAACATTTAGGTCATTTTCGTCCTCCCTAGGCTTATTCTTGTCCAATTAGGGTTTTTTAACCAATCTTGTGCATCCAATAGGTTCATTTGTGTCATTGGATTAACATTTAGGTCATTTTTTCTTCCTCCCTAGGTTTGTAACCAATCTCCAATCCAATAAGTTGTTTTGTGTCATTGGATGAACATTTACGTCATTTTCGTCCTTTTTATGCTTATTCTGTCCAATTAGGGATTTTAACCAATCTTGTGCATCCAGTAGGTGTATTTGTGTCATTGGATTAACATTTAGGTCATTTTCGTCCTCCCTAGGCTTATTCTTGTCCAATTAGGGTTTTTAACCAATCTTGTGCATCCAATAGGTTTGTTTGTGTCATTGGATGAACATTTAGGTCATTTTCGTCCTCCCTAGGCTTATTCTTGTCCAATTAGGGTTTTAACCAATCTTGTGCATCCAATAGGTGTGTTTGTGTCATTGGATTAACATTTAGGTCATTTTCGTCCTTCCTAGGACTATTCTAGTCAAATTAGGGTTTTTAACCAATCTTGTGCATCCAATAAGTTTATTTGTGTCATTGGATTAACATTTAGGTCATTTTCGTCCTCCCTAGGCTTATTCTTGTCCAATTAGGGTTTTTAACCAATCTTGTGCATCCAATAAGTTCATTTGTGTCATTGGATGAAACATTTAGGTCATTTTCGTCCTCCTTAGGCTTATTCTAGTCCAATTAGGGTTTTTAACCAATCTTGTGCATCCAATAAGTTCATTTGTGTCATTGGATGAACATTTAGGTCATTTTCGTCCTCCCTAGGCTTATTCTTGTCCAATTAGGGTTTTTAACCAATCTTGTGCATCCAATAGGTCATTTGTGTCATTGGATGAACATTTAGGTCATTTTCGTCCTCCCTAGGCTTATTCTTGTCCAATTAGGGTTTTTAACCAATCTTGTGCATCCAATAAGTTCATTTGTGTCATTGGATGAACATTTAGGTCATTTTCGTCCTCCCTCCAATTAGGTTTAACCAATCTTGTGCATCCTAGGATTAACATTTAGGTCATAATTCGTCCTTATGCTTATTCTTGTCAATTAGGGTTTTTTAACCAATCTTGTGCATCCAATAGGTGTATTTGTGTCATTGGATTGAACATTTAGGTCATTTTCGTCCTCCCTAGGCTTATTCTTGTCCAATTAGGGTTTTTAACCAATCTTGTGCATCAATATAGGTCATTTGTGTCATTGGATTAACATTTAGGTCATTTTCGTCCTCCCTAGGCTTATTCTTGTCCAATTAGGGTTTTTAACCAATCTTGTGCATCCAATAGGTGTCATTTGTGTCATTGGATTAACATTTAGGTCATTTTCGTCCTCCCTAGGCTTATTCTAGTCCAATTATAGTTTTTAACCAATCTTGTGCATCCAATAGTTTATTTGTGTCATTGGATTAACATTTAGGTCATTTTCGTCCTCCCTAGGCTTATTCTGTCCAATTAGGGTTTTTAACCAATCTTGTGCATCCAATAGGTGTTGTTTGTGTCATTGGATGAACATTTAGGTCATTTTCGTCCTCCTAGGGTTTATTCTGTCCAATTAGGTTTTTAACCAATCTTGTGCATCCAATAAGTTCATTTGTGTCATTGGATGAACATTTAGGTCATTTTCGTCCTCCCTAGGTTTTATTCTTGTCCAATTAGGGTTTTTAACCAATCTTGTGCATCCAATAGGTGTCATTTGTGTCATTGGATGAACATTTAGGTCATTTTCGTCCTCCTAGGCTTATTCTTGTCCAATTAGGTTTTTAAACCAATCTTGTGCATCCAATAAGTTCATTTGTGTCATTGGATGAACATTTAGGTCATTTTCGTCCTCCCTAGGTTTATTCTTGTCCAATTAGGGTTTTTAACCAATCTTGTGCATCCAATAGGTCATTTGTGTCATTGGATGAACATTTACGTCATTTTTGTCCTCCTATTCTTATTCTTGTCAATTAGGGTTTTTAACCAATCTTGTGCATCCAATAGGTGTTTTTGTCATTGGATGAACATTTAGGTCATTTTCGTCCTCCCTAGGCTTATTCTTGTCCAATTAGGGTTTTAACCAATCTTGTGCATCCAATAAGTGTGTTTGTGTCATTGGATGAACATTTAGGTCATTTTCGTCCTCCCCTAAGGCTTATTCTTGTCCAATTAGGGTTTTTAACCAATCTTGTGCATCCAATAAGTGTGTTTGTGTCATTGGATGAACATTTAGGTCATTTTCGTCCTCCCTAGCTTATTCTTGTCCAATTAGGGTTTTTAACCAATCTTGTGCATCCAATAAGTTTATTTGTGTCATTGGATGAACATTTAGGTCATTTTCGTCCTCCCTAGGCTTATTCTTGTCCAATTAGGGTTTTTAACCAATCTTGTGCATCCAATAGGTGTGTTTGTGTCATTTAGGTTAACATTTTGTGTCATTGGATGAACATTTAGGTCATTTTCGTCCTCCCTAGGCTTATTCTTGTCCAATTAGGGTTTTTAACCAATCTTGTGCATCCAATAAGTTCATTTGTGTCATTGGATGAACATTTAGGTCATTTTCGTCCTCCCTAGGCTTATTCTTGTCCAATTAGGGGTTTTTAACCAATCTTGTGCATCCAATAAGTGTGTTTGTGTCATTGGATGAACATTTAGGTCATTTTCGTCCTCCCTAGCTTATTCTTGTCCAATTAGGGTTTTTAACCAATCTTGTGCATCCAATAAGTTCATTTGTGTCATTGGATGAACATTTAGGTCATTTTCGTCCTCCCTAGGCTTATTCTTGTCCAATTAGGGTTTTTTAACCAATCTTGTGCATCCAATAGGTTGTTTGTGTCATTGGATGAACATTTAGGTCATTTTCGTCCTCCCTAGGCTTATTCTTGTCCAATTAGGGTTTTTAACCAATCTTGTGCATCCAATAAGTTCATTTGTGTCATTGGATGAACATTTAGGTCATTTTCGTCCTCCCTAGGCTTATTCTTGTCCAATTAGGGTTTTTAACCAATCTTGTGCATCCAATAGGTGTGTTTGTGTCATTGGATGAACATTTAGGTCATTTTCGTCCTCCCTAAACTTATTTTTGTCCAATTAGGGTTTTTAACCAATCTTGTGCATCCAATAGTTGTTTGTGTCATTGGATGAACATTTAGGTCATTTTCGTCCTCCCTAGGCTTATTCTAGTCCAATTAGGGTTTTTAACCAATCTTGTGCATCCAATAGGTGTGTTTGTGTCATTGGATGAACATTTAGGTCATTTTCGTCCTCCCTAGGCTTATTCTTGTCCAATTAAGGGTTTTTAACCAATCTTGTGCATCCAATAGGTGTCATTTGTGTCATTGGATGAACATTTAGGTCATTTTCGTCCTCCCTAGGCTTATTCTTGTCCAATTAGGGTTTTTAACCAATCTTGTGCATCCAATAAGTTCATTTGTGTCATTGGATGAACATTTAGGTCATTTTCGTCCTCCCTAGGCTTATTCTTGTCCAATTAGGGTTTTTTAACCAATCTTGTGCATCCAATAAGTTCATTTGTGTCATTGGATGAACATTTAGGTCATTTTCGTCCTCCCTAGGTTTATTCTTGTCCAATTAGGGTTTTTAACCAATCTTGTGCATCCAATAAGTTCATTTGTGTCATTGGATGAACATTTAGGTCATTTTCGTCCTCCCTAGGCTTATTCTAGTCCAATTAGGGTTTTTAACCAATCTTGTGCATCCAATAAGTGTGTTTTGTGTCATTGGATGAACATTTAGGTCATTTTCGTCCTCCCTAGGCTTATTCTTGTCCAATTAGGGTTTTTAACCAATCTTGTGCATCCAATAAGTTCATTTGTGTCATTGGATGAACATTTAGGTCATTTTCGTCCTCCCTAGGCTTATTCTTGTCCAATTAGGGTTTTTAACCAATCTTGTGCATCCAATAGGTGTGTTTGTGTCATTGGATGAACATTTAGGTCATTTTCGTCCTCCCTAGGCTTATTCTTGTCCAATTAGGGTTTTTAACCAATCTTGTGCATCCAATAAGTTCATTTGTGTCATTGGATGAACATTTAGGTCATTTTCGTCCTCCCTAGGCTTATTCTTGTCCAATTAGGGTTTTTAACCAATCTTGTGCATCCAATAGGTGTGTGTTTGTGTCATTGGATGAACATTTAGGTCATTTTCGTCCTCCCTAGGCTTATTCTTGTCCAATTAGGGTTTTTAACCAATCTTGTGCATCCAATAGGTGTCATTTGTGTCATTGGATGAACATTTAGGTCATTTTCGTCCTCCTAGGCTTATTCTTGTCCAATTAGGGTTTTTAACCAATCTTGTGCATCCAATAAGTTGTGTTTGTGTCATTGGATGAACATTTAGGTCATTTTCGTCCTCCCTAGGCTTATTCTTGTCCAATTAGGGTTTTTAACCAATCTTGTGCATCCAATAAGTTCATTTGTGTCATTGGATGAACATTTAGGTCATTTTCGTCCTCCCTAGGCTTATTCTTGTCCAATTAGGGGTTTTTAACCAATCTTGTGCATCCAATAGGTGTGTTTGTGTCATTGGATGAACATTTAGGTCATTTTCGTCCTCCCTAGGCTTATTCTTGTCCAATTAGGGTTTTTAACCAATCTTGTGCATCCAATAAGTTCATTTGTGTCATTGGATGAACATTTAGGTCATTTTCGTCCTCCCTAGGCTTATTCTTGTCCAATTAGGGTTTTTAACCAATCTTGTGCATCCAATAGGTGTGTTTGTGTCATTGGATGAACATTTAGGTCATTTTCGTCCTCCCTAGGCTTATTCTAGTCCAATTAGGGTTTTTAACCAATCTTGTGCATCCAATAAGATTCATTTGTGTCATTGGATGAACATTTAGGTCATTTTCGTCCTCCCTGGGTTTATTCTTGTCCAATTAGGGTTTTTAACCAATCTTGTGCATCCAATAGTTGTGTTAGTGTCATTGGATGAACATTTAGGTCATTTTCGTCCTCCCTAGGCTTATTCTTGTCCAATTAGGGTTTTTAACCAATCTTGTGCATCCAATAAGTTCATTTGTGTCATTGGATGAACATTTAGGTCATTTAACCAATCTCCCTTTGCTGATTCTTGCAATTGGATACTCTAAAGAACTCTTCTGCATCATAGGCGGACGTGATGATGTTCTTCGCCTTCGCATTGAAACCAACCTTCTTTTTGTCTTCATCGGACCAGTCGGCTCTAGGCTTGAGAATCATTGAGTCAATCTTTCCTGCAATCTTGGGAATATATGGACCGTTTTCAACAGCGTAGATGTCATTTTCGTGCTTCCTAGGAATATTCAGCATTCTTTGCTTCCAATACATGTGCTGTACCCAATGAAAGCTGGTGGACGTGCTAACGAAGCGCCTTCTCCCAGAACGTCAGTTTTGGCCATCTTCTTATAAGTGCTCTCAAGAAGTTAAGCTCTGATACCAATTGTTGATATCAGTGACCTCGCAATAACAGAAAGTATATCAGTTTTCGTTACAAAATTAATCAGTATCAAGTGCACAGCGGAATTTAAATTTTGAGGCATGCAAAGTTAGCAATATAGAAAGTTAAAGAGAGAGAGTTAGAGAGAAGAAGACACAGAATTTATCCTGGTTCGGTTGTCCACAACAACCTACGTCCAGTCCTGAAAATCCAACCGGATTTCAGATTTTCTTCTCCTTCAATAGAAAGAATCAATTACAAAGATTTTCCAGTTTCCTCCCTGAAACCTATCAATCTCTAATTATGTCTTTCCTATTGAATACCCTCTGATCCTTGTAGACACTCAGCAGCCTATCACAGAATCAAAGTACGACTCTTTCTTGTTGAGCCCTCTCAACCAAGAAAGTAGCCACCAGTTTCAAGCTGGCTTTTCTTGCGTCCTATTCCTTTCAAAGATTTATTACAGAATGAATATAAAAGATGTAAAACAAAAGAGTCTTCAATCTTTATGAATGTTGCTCCTCACGAATCTGTATACTCAAGGATTGTTTATGAGCACATTATCATTTCTCTTAGATTGTCAACAAACTGTATTGAAATCTGTAATCACAATTATGAAGTTGTTAGTTTGTTGTTATGAACAGTTGAGAGCATTATGAGAAATTATGAAGGTTATGAATTGTTATGAAAAATTATATGAATAAAGATTGAAAGACAGTTTATATAGTTTCTGAAAAACCAACTACGAAATCGATTTCCCAATCGATTTTGTAAAGTTATAAAAGGTGCTAAATCGATTTGCCAATCGATTATCGCGAGTCTTGTTTTTCTTTAATCTTGAAACTATACAAGCTAATCGATTTACCAATCGATTCTTTAAAAGCAACACTTTTCAGTAATGTCCAGACTTGTATAAATCGATTTCCTAATCGATTTCTGGGAAACTGTTTTAATAAAAGTAATTTCAATCGATTACTCAATCGATTTGCCAAGTCTCAGAGTCGATGTATAAAAACACAGAGTCGATTTGGTCACAATCTCAGAGTTCACTGTGTTTTCAAAAAGTTTATTTCAATCGATTTGCCAATCGATTGTGTTCAAAACAGTGGCTCAGTTTTTTGATGTCAATCGATTTGTCAATCGATTGGATTCAAAACAGTGGCTCAGTTTTTTGATGTCAATCGATTTGTCAATCGATTGGATTCAAAACAGTGACTCAGTTTTAATGTCAATCGATTTGCCAATCGATTTAATTCAAAACAGTGACTCTCAGTTATTTGATGTCAATCGACTTGTCAATCGCTTTGGTAGCATGTTCCTGAAAAGTTCTTACCTGGTGTTTAGTTCAATCGATTTCCCAATCGATTGCAACCAAACTATATCAGAATTGAAAAACTCAACAATAGATTGTCCAATCGATTGTATTTGTCACAGGTGAGGTTATTTTTCAAATGATACTTTGTCAATCGATTTGCCAATCGATTCCCTCAGCACTGGAGTGCTACTGTGACTTATCCAATCGATTTACCAATCGATGTGTTACCATCAGGTTTAATTTGTGAAATGTTAAATCGATTTCCCAATCGATTACTCTCCAAATCAGAGTGCTACTGACTTGTGCAGTTTTCATTTTTAATTAAGCTAATCGATTGCCTAATCGATTTCACATTTACAAACACTTAAGATTTCCTTACACCCTTGTTACGAAATCGATTTCCCAATCGATTTACATAGTCAGAATTCAACTTTTGTTGATTTCTTGTGTTCCAAGCAATTTGATCCAAGTGTGTAGGATTGGATTATGGTTCCTGAAATCTTGCTCAATTAAACTGTTAGATTTATCATGTATTGTATGAACATTGTTGAATTATTAATTATGTCAAAATTAGGAATCAAAGGATCAAAATCCAACAATCTCCCCCTTTTTGGCATAATTGACAATTCATACAATTGTAACTTGAGCATTTTCAGACATATTATTAACTTCATTTAATAGCATCATAAAATTATTGTTGTTAGATCAGATCAGAGCATATCAGATCATATCATACGAGCAGATCATATCAATACAACATATATTAATTAACAAGTGTCAGAGCATATATTTAAAATATCAGAAAAAAAAATATCAGAACATTATAGCATCAAGTTATAATTTTTCTCTCCCCTTTGTCAGTTAAGGCAAAAAGGCAGAAAATAATTCCTCCCCCTATGTTAAAGAACATAAGCATTGGGGTTGAAACTATTTAACTTGTGTATCAGAGTAAAAAAAAATCAAAACAATCATAGCAATTTATGAACATATCAAATGAATTCATAGAGATGGAACAAACTGTCATATGCATTAAACAAAATCACAAGAATACATCAAGACATGGCAAAACAGCACAGATCCTAAAACCTAATCTCCTAATCTAGGCTGGTCCTCACTAATATCTAAGGAAGGGGTTGAGACCGCTGTATTACCCTCAGCAGGTGTCTCCTCTTCGTGAGTCTCAGGGTTAACTAGGGGATCTGGGTTTGGTTCCTCAGCTGCTTGGCGACCAATGTCTGCAATGTCTTCAAATGACAACTTGATACCTAAGTGAGTCTGAATCGCAGCCACATCCTGAGCAACCGTGTTCAAGGATGTTTGTAGAGTCTTCAACGATGCTTCCAAACTGGACTGTGATTCGATCACCTTGGCATTGTGTGCCATTTGAGCTTCAATAAATTCCAAAATCTTAACAACAAAAGCAGGAGTAGCAGGGACAGTTTCAGTTTGAGGTGGAGGTGGAGGTGGAGGCTGTGCTGGTTCAGCTGCAGGCTGAGATCTTATCCAAATTCCTTGCACCCTTTTCAATTGCATCTGATTCACAATTGATTCTCCAAAAATCAGGGTGGTCTTGACAGATTCTTCATTTACCAAAGAAACCTTGAAGCGTTTGAGAATCTTGGTGATCAGTTGCGGATAAGGTAGCATGAGCTTAGTCTGCGATGCTTCCAACATGTGCCTGAGCACTATCCAAGTCCAGCTCATCCTTAATTCCTTAGATAATCCCCATAGCAGTAGTATGTCCAACTTCTGGACTACTGCGTGATTTCCTGATCTTGGCACTAACATACGAGTCAAAGCATACATCAACATTCTATGTTGGACCTTCATTTGACCAATGGGCAGTGAAACCGATTCAACGAACCCATCGACCATCAGGTCTTTAACTGCTGTGTGTCTATCCATAGACTCTTCCCAACCTTGGTCAGCAGTGTCTGCTTCTGAACTTCCATCAATGGACTTGCCGTAAAAAGGCAATCCTGATAAGGTAGAGAAATCGTCGAAAGACATAGCAATCTTCTTCCCTTTGACTTGAGCAGTGAAGCCTTCTTCAGTTAACTTGAAAGATGAGTAGAATTCCCTAATCAGCCTAGGGTAACAGTCAAGTGTAGACGAAAGAAAGTTCTCAAGTCCATGGAATCTGAGGTGATCCTGAAAAGTGAACTCGACATTATCAAAATAAGGAAAATCCATTGTCCTTGCTTCATGGATTTTTCTTTTTACGAAATCAGGTGATATGGAGGATTGAGGTTCCTTTTCTTTTGGTGCAGGGACCTTCTTTGCAGGGGGTGAAGAAATGGGTTTCTTCTTTCGCTTTTGAGTAATCTCCTTCATTGCATCAGCCATTAATTTCTCAGTGGGAGGTTCCTTACGTTTCTTGATCTTATCTGGAATCGGAGCAGGAGCCTTTCCCTTGTCTTTAGCAAGAATCTTGTGGTTGGAATCGGAACTCTCTTTGTTAGAGTTGGTGGGGGTGAAGGAGTTTCACTTGTTGATGATGAAGAAGGTGAAGGTGTATGTGGCTGGGTTTGTTTCACACGAGCCATGATCGCAAAACAAAAAGATTGACTGTAGATAGAGTGTAGATAGAATGAACAAACTGATGAAGATGCAGAAAAGTGAAGCAGATAGAGTGAAAAACTGAAAAATCTGGAAAATCTGGAAAAATCTGAGAAACTGATGAAGAAATCGATTTTGTCCTTTACCTTTTTATACTTTTACCCTTGTCAATCGATTTCCAAATCGATTGGGTTACCGTTACTCCGAATCCTTAATCGATTGAGTAATTATGATGTCCAACGGCTAGTAAAAAAGTTCGCAACGGTCATAAACCAAATCGATGTCCAAATCGATTTTCCGTTTTACTTAATCGATGTCCAAATCGATTGTCCCAAATGTCAAATACTGAACACTGAATCAATCGATTTCCAAATCGATGCTCGGGATTTTTACAAAATATTTTCCAAAAAATCTGAAGTCTGGGCTAACCAAATCGATTTCCAAATCGATTTTATAAACAGTTTTCATCAGGTAATCGATTTCCAACTCGATTTATCTGGAAAACTTCACTGATAAAAACCAGAACAAAAAAAAACTTATATTTCACTAGGATCAATGATCCCTAGTTTCATCCTTATGTTCAAAAAGCTTTCTTTTGGTAATGCTTTCGTGAAGATATCTGCTAGCTGTTCTGTAGTGTTCACATATTCAAGTTTGATGACTCCATTCTGAAATTGGTCTCTTATGAAGTGGTGCCTTACCTCAATATGTTTTGTCCTTGAGTGCATTACTGGGTTCTTTGTTATGCTGATAGCACTTGTGTTATCACACATGATTGGCACTGTTCCCAAATCGACACCGAAGTCCATTAAATGCTGTTTCATCCACAGAATTTGAGCACAACAGCTCCCAGCTGCTATGTATTCAGCTTCTGCAGTAGACAATGCAATACTTGTTTGCTTCTTACTAAACCAGGACACTAGAGAATTACCAAGCAGATGACAAGTTCCTGAAGTACTCTTTCTGTCAAGTTTACAACCAGCAAAGTCTGAGTCTGAATAACCAACCAAAGTACATGTTGAACCTTTTGGATACCACAAACCAAGACTTTTAGTACCTACCAAGTATCTGAAAATTCTCTTTACTGCACTGAGGTGAGATTCCTTCGGATTCGATTGATACCGTGCACACATACAAACGCTGAACATAATATCTGGTCGGCTTGCTGTAAGGTAGAGCAGAGATCCAATCATACCACGAAATCTAGTTACATCTACAGGTTTACCTATCTCATCTCGGTCTAAGAAATTTCCTTGACTCATGGGTGTATCAATGGACTTAAGTTTATCAAAGTTAAATTTCTTTATCAAATCAGAACAATATTTGGATTGACTAATGAAAATGCCTTGCTTGCTTTGGTTAATTTGAAATCCCAAGAAATATGACAGTTCACCCATCATTGACATTTCAAATTTACCTTTCATTAAGTTTTCAAATTCTTTGCAAAGGTTATCATTTGTTGATCCAAATATTATGTCATCAACATAAATTTGGACCAGCAAGATGTCATTTTCAGTAGTCTTTGTAAAGAGTGTCTTATCAACATTTCCTCTTGAAAAATTTTGTTGAATGAGGAAAGTGCTGAGTTTCTCATACCAAGCTCTTGGAGCTTGTTTCAACCCATAGAGGGCCTTTGAGAGTTTATACACATGATTAGGAAAATCTGGATTTTCAAAACCTGGTGTTTGACTCACAAAAACTTCCTCTTGTAGGTCTCCATTGAGAAATGCACTCTTCACATCCATTTGATATAGATTGAAGTCCATGATACATGCATAAGCCAATAAAATTCTTATGGCTTCTAGTCTAGCTACAGGGGCATAGGTTTCATCAAAATCTATTCCCTCCTCTTGACTATAACCCTTTGCAACTAATCTGGCCTTATTCCTAGTTATCACACCATTCTCATCTAACTTATTTCTGAACACCCACCTAGTACCTATTACATGCTTACCCTCTGGCCTAGGTACTAAACTCCACACCTTGTTTCTCTCAAACTGGTTTAACTCCTCTTGCATAGCAAGTATCCACTCACTATCTAAAAGGGCTTCCTTAATGTTCTTAGGTTCAATCTGAGACACAAAGGCTGTGAGGTTACAGAACTCTCTAAGGTTTCCTCTAGTTGACACACCTCTAGAGATGTCACCTATGATGTTGTCTAAGGGGTGGTTTCTATTGAATCTCCATTCCTTAGGTAACTCACTGGTTTCTATAGGCTCTACAGGGTCTGCACTAGTTGGAGGATCAGCTATAGGTTGTTCTAGGGGTTCAGATTCTACAACATCATCCAAAATATCATTAACCTTAGAAGGAGTTTTGTTCAAGTTTTCTGTAAAAGATTCATCAAATTTTACATGAACTGACTCTTCTATGGTTTTTGTTCTTTTGTTGTAGATTCTATAGGCTTTACTAGTTTGGGAGTATCCTAGAAAGATTCCTTCATCTGCCTTAGGGTCAAACTTTCCTAGGTGTTCCTTGCCATTGTTCAAAACAAAGCACTTACAACCAAAGATTCTAAAGTAAGACAAGTTTGGTTTTCTACCCTTGTAAAGCTCATAGGGTGTTTTCTTAAGAAGTGGTCTAATCAGTACTCTATTCACAATATGAGTGGCTGTACTAATTGCATCTGCCCAAAAGTACTTAGGTAGGTTGGAGTCCTTAAGCATGGTCCTAGCTAACTCTTCTAGGGATCTATTTTTCCTCTCCACTACCCCATTCTGCTGTGGTGTCCTAGGGGCTGAATAGATGTGGTTGATTCCATTTGATTCACAATAATTTTGAAAAAGATCATTTTGGAATTCACCTCCATGATCACTTTTTATTGAGACAATTTTCAAATCATTCTCATTTTGTACTAAAGCAGCAAACTTTTTGAAAACAGAAAATGTATCACTTTTATGAGCTAAAAAGTAAGTCCATGTGAATCTAGAATAATCATCAACCAGCACATATCCATACAGGTTTCCACCTAAACTCTTAACTTGGGCAGGTCCAAAGAGGTCCATGTGAACTAGTTGTAAAACTCTATTTGTTCTAACCAAATCTATAGAGGGAAATGGAGTCTTAACCAGTTTACTCTTCTCTCACATGAATCACACAACCTATCCTTAGAAAACTTCCTATTGGGGAGTCCTATTACTAGCTGTTTGCTAACAAGCTTATTCAAGTGATTAATATGAATATGAGCAATGCGTTTATGCCATAGCCATGTTTCATCTTGGTTTGATAACAAGCAACATACAGCACTTGGTACAGAATTGAAATCCAACATGTAAATGTTGTTAATTCTGTTACCAATCAGCTTTATGTTTTTGTCATCAATATGTTCAATAATGCATGATTGGGATGAGAAGCTTACTTGAAAGCCTTTATCACAAAGCTGACTTATGCTTAGCAAGTTATGCTTGAGTCCTTCAACATATAATACATTCTTAATCACTGTAGTTGACTCATTGCCTATGTCACCAATTCCAATAATTTTTCCTCTATTGTTGTCTCCATATTTGACAAAGCCTCCTTCCTTTAATGTCAAGGACAGGAATTTGGATTTGTCCCCTGTCATGTGCTTCGAACATCCGCTATCCAAATACCATGAGTGCTTAGTGGATGTCAAGCACACCTGCAAAACAAAATCAGAATTTTGTTTTAGGTCCAATCTAAATTGGGTCCTGTTTGGTTAGTGTCAAACACAGATTTCTTTGCTGTCCAAATTTGCTTCCATCCCTTATTGGCTAATTTTTTAAACTTGCAATTTGACACAAATGTCCATTTCTGCAACAGAAATGACACTTGCCATTAAAGGATGAATGATGATTTGGCTTAGTAAAGATATCATACATATTCTTAGCAATAGCAGATTTTTGACCATGTTTGACACTTCTGGTTTGCATATAACCAATACCATATCTATTTTTATTCCTTTAAATGCATATTTGGTGTATATCTAAACCAGATTTTTACATGAACATGTCTTTGATTGCTAAGTATGACATTCAGTTTATCTTTACTATTAGCAAACTTTAACAAATCAGATTTTAATGATGCAACAGTTATTTTTCAAGTTCAATGCACTTTGCAGATTTTTCTTGTGAATTCTTTTTCAGTTGTTCACATAAATTTTCAAATTTCTTTATGCTCACATTCTTTTTGTTCATAGCTGAGGAATTGTGAGTTTCTTACTTGTGTGCGCTTCACTAACTGTTTTTATGGCAGTTCACATAATATCATGCAATTCATTGAAAGCTAAGCTTCTTGAAGTTCATCATAGGTTGGATTAGATTGTGAACTAACCTCATTTTCTGATTCTGAAAATCCTGAATTTGCCATGAGACCACATATTGGCTTCTTCTTCATCCGAGAGGCAGAGGATTCATCGCGTTCCAAGCAATATACGCCTTCTTTGTATTTGGTGAACTGGTCTTGCCTTTTGATTT
>PGTU02004045.1:0-13327 GCA_002896215.2 Cicer echinospermum
AGATTTGTCCTATATTTGCAACACAACATTGAACTAATAAAAATCAAAATAACATTAAAAATAACGAAAAAATTAAAATAAAATAAAATTAAATAGCAGAATTATTTAAACAATTTTTGGGAAAATTTATGATGGAGAGTTCTTCTAAGATGAATTTAAACCGATCCTCTTGGAGAGGTTTGGTAAAAATATCAGCTAATTGATTTTCAGTGTCAATGAAAATTAATTCAATATCACCCTTTTGAACATGATCTCTTATAAAATGATGTTTAATTTCAATATGCTTGGATCTTGAATGTTGAATGGGATTTTTAGAAAGATTAATGGCACTTGTATTATCACAGAGAATGGGAATTTTTGTGTACCTTAAAGAGTAATCTTCTAGTTGATTCTTTATCCATAGAAGTTGTGAGCAACATTGAGCAGCTGATACATATTCAGCCTCTGTAGTTGAAAGAGCAATAGTACTTTGTTTTTTGCATGACCAACTTATTAGAGATTTACCCAGAAGTTGGCAAGCTCCGCTTGTGCTCTTCCTTTCAACTTTGTCTCCAGCATAGTCGGCATCACAATAAGCAGTGAGATCAAGATTTGAACATTTTTTGTACCAAATTCCCAGATTAATGGTGCCCACAAGATATCTAAAAATTCTTTTTACTGCAGTAAGATGAGATTCTTTAGGAGAAGATTGAAATCTTGCACAAAGACCCACAGCAAAGACTATGTCCGGTCTACTTGCAGTTAAATATAGCAAAGATCCAATCATCCCTCTATACTCTTTTTCAGATATTGGAGTTCCTTCATCATCTTTGTGAAGTATGGAGGATGGATGCATAGGGGTTCCCATACTTTTGGCTGAACTCATTTTGTATTTGTTGAGTAGATCCTTGGTGTATTTTTCTTGAGATATGAAGATGCCATCATCTCTTTGTTTGATTTGCAAACCAAGGAAGAATTTTAATTCACCCATCATACTCATCTCAAACTCACTTTGCATGAGATTTGGGAGAAATCTTTGCACAGTACTTCATTGTTGATGCCAATAATATTATGTCCATCGAGATATAATTGAACAACAATAATTTCTCACAGAGTCCTTGTTGAAAAGAGTTGTATCAATTTGAACCCTATAAATCCATTCTCTTTTAGAAAGAGCTAACCTCTCATACCAGTCGCGAGTGCTTTAAACCGTTAAAGAGCTTTGAAGTGAACACATGATTCGGCTCTTACATCTCAAAAACGGAGGTTGACGAACCTACACTTCGCATTTAAGAACCCATTCAAAAGGCACTTTTGACATCCAGTTTGAAATAGTTTTATACCTTTATGAGTAGCATAAGCTAAGAGGATTCTTATGCTTCAGTCTGCTAGTGCAACGTTTCATCATAATCAATTCCTTTTGTTGATGTCCCTTGTGCCACGAGTCTTGCTATTTCTAATGACTTCTCCTATCCTCATTAATTTGTTCTAAATATCCATTAGTCCCAAAATAGATTTATGCCGGAGTATGAGGTAAAGATTCCATCCTTGTTCTTTCAAATTGTGAGAGGTTCTCCATCATTGCTTCAACCCATGACTATCACCAATGCTTGATCAATCGTTTGTCAACTTGTGATATCATGGCATGTGGTGTGTTTCTCTTAGAGAATTCTGGTTCTAACACACATCTTCATATTCCCAATGTATAGATCTGGAGGATGATGTGTGACAGTTCTCGATCCTCTTGGAGTTTGCTGTAGGTGGGTCAGAGCAGCCTCATCATGAGGATCGGGACGAGAGATGAAGGTCATCTTCTGTCATTTTTGTCCACTTTCTCTAAAACACAGTCATTCAACTCATCAGAAATAACATGCCATGATTCCTCCACAGTTTGAGTCCTTAAGATAATATTCGTATAGACTTTTTGACGTGTGAGTATCCTAGAAAATTCCCTTTATCAGTTTTGGATCAAAGCTTCCCAATTTCTTATATGAGAATGTAGCAATAACACCCAAAAAAATGAAAATATGGAATATTGGTTTCTCCCTTTCCAAGCTCAATATGGAGTTGTGTTTGAAAATTTTCTAATGATGCACGTTTGAAACAATAACTACAGTGTAATGGCTTCAAGCCAAAATATTCAATGTGGCTCATTAAAATGTTTTAGCCATTTTGTGTAAGGTTCTATTTTTCCTTTCAACAACCCATTTGGTTGGGGAGTTCTGGACATAGAAAGTTGTGAGAGATACCATTGTCATTACAAAGATTTTTAAAAGATTCATTTCAAATTGTCACCCATGGTCACTTCTCACAGGAAATAATTTTGACCATGCTCGTTTTGAACTTTTTGCAAAAAATGGTTGTGGAACGCCTCAAAGCTTCATCTTTGTTTCAAAAATCAGACCAAGTAAAACGAGAGAAAGTCATCAACAATAACACGCCATATCTTTTGCCACTAAGACTGGAGTCTTTATGGGACCAGAGAAAGGTCAATATGAAATAAGTTCAAGTGGATGTTTTGCTGAAACACAGAGTGGAAGCTACTTTTAGCTTGTTTTCCCTTTACACAAGCTTCACAAACTTTGTCTTTCTCAATTGATTTGGAAGACCTTAACAATCAATTTTGATAATTAGAAATAGTTTTTAACTTGTGTGACCAACTCTTGTTGTGCCAAGTCCATTGTATCCTTACAATGGATACAAAACACGATTCAGTGGTACAATCATGCTAGATAAAGTTCATATTAATTCTTTTGTTTCTTAAAACCGGAGAAGAAAACTTCTACCCGAGGATGATGTTGACCCTCACAAAGAGTAGGCTTAAAAATAACTCAAAACCATATCACAAATTGACTAATATTAGCAAAGTTATGTTTAGACCATCAACATCTGAACATTTCTAATTTAGCAGAATATTTTCAATAATACCTGTACCTTTTATTTGAGCTTTATCTTTGTTACCAAATGTGACTGATCTCCATCCTTATTTCTAAGGAAATAAAGCAATGCTTATCTCCCGTCATATGCCTTGGTGAGCAACCACTGTCCAAGTACCAAGCCCTTCTTTGTGATCATAGGATAACCTGTGTTATTTTAAAAGTAACTTAGGTACCCATATAGCATTGGTCCTTGTGGTAGTTTTTCTCCTATGAGGAAATTTCTTGTTGATAACAAATAGATCATGGTGACCATGTGTACCACAAAATGAACAACCTTTCTATATATTGTTTCAGGCTTTTCTTCTTAGCGTGGCAGATTTGAAAGTGTGCCCAATGTTTTTGCATAAAAGTACATTTTGGCTATCCCTGTTTTTTGGCAAGAAAAATTTTCATACAATTTTTGTTTGTTGAGAACTTTTAAAAGCCAATACCAGCTTGTCAAAATTCCAGATTGAATCCATTATCTTTTTGAAAGTTTCAGTAGATTTTAACAAGTTGGTGATGTATGTTTAGTTCTTCAACTTCTACTTTAAAATTCTTTGCTGTGTCCTCTTCCAAGGATGAATTCTGACATTCTTTTATTTAAAGTGCTTGCTGCTCAATAATTTCTCATGAGATAACTGCAGATCCGAATGATTTTTCATATTCTCAATCTGGCTTGAAGTTCTCATGTTTCTTATTCATAAAGTTGATGTGGTTTGAGAAACCACAATTTGTGAGATAAAGTATGAGTCATTTAAAGAATGCAAATTCATTTCTTAATTGTTCACAAGGAAGGACATAGTTCTGAAATACTTCTTTTTTCAGTTTTCTGATTGCATAAGACATAGGTTGGGTTCTTCATCCTCTCTGCTCAGAAGATGAACTCGTCACTATCATCCACTAATCACAGATTTGTTTTGTAGGGAAATCTTCTTGAGTTCCTGTTGAGAGAGACACTCAGTTTTGTAGTGTTCCCTCTTGTTGCATCCAAAACAAGTTATCTGACTTTGTCATTTTTCCTTTTGAGGAGATCCTCTATCTTGTCTGCTTCGATTATCATCCTTGGAATTCTTCTGGAAATAAGAGCCAGTTCGTCCTCCTCTTCCTCGATAGAGGATACTCCGAGCTTCCTTTTTTCACGACCTCTTCCGTCTTCTTTGAAGGTATGAACTCTGCTTGGCTTGTTTTTAGCGCAATCATTTTTCTCTTTTCTGCAGTTTGTCAGCTAGCAACAACGGTCATGAGCTCTTAGAGTAACCAATAGATCTCCAGCTTCATGTTGGTCACGTCTCTTGCTTCTGTAATGGCAGTCACCATTTGGCCTCCATTCTTTGGTGAAGCTCCTTAGATTTTTCTTATCCTTCTTGAACGGAGTATACCTTTCAAGAGATCTCAGTTGTTTAAAATGATTGTTAACCCTGAGAAATTTCATCAATGGTTCTCCCTTCCTTCATTTCGAATAGCTCGAGAATCTCTTACTCCCATGTCAATTCTTCTTCTTCACGTGACTTGTCCTTCGTGATTGATCCTTAAGTCCAAAGCTCCTACACTTTGCACTCGTCGACTCATCATAGCCTGCACAAGCACACGTTAGAAATAAATGAGCTTTAGCAGTTAGGAGTACCTGTTGCATTTTATCATCGCTGTCCATTGTGCTGAGGTTTCATCATCGAGTTGCATCGCGTTGTGTTCTGTATGACTATGATCTCCATTTTCCACCACGACCACATATTGTTGTCTTGTGAATGAGAATAGCCTCATTTTACCTTTCCAGTATAAATCTGACCATCAAAGTAGGCGGGTCCTGATGATCCTCCTTCAGGAATACAGCTTTAGACATTTTGGATCTTTTTCTCTTAACTGGTTACTGTATTCTCTAGAGACTGCTCTGATGCCATTGATGAGCTAAATACTCACTAGAAGGGGGGTTGAATAGGGATTTTGCTGTTTAAAAATAGTTTTCAAGTGTTTTAAAAGCTATCCTCTTGCTGAGGATGGCAAGCCCGAGGATGGGTTTTGAAACCTTTCAAATTTGAAACGAGTTAAAGAGTTAAGAAGCAAAAGAAGATTGAAACACACTGTTTTTATACTGGTTCACCCAAAGATGGCTACGTCCAGTCCTCACACCCTTGTGAGATTTCACTAACTTTCAAACAGATCGATCCTCAACCCGAGGATGATTACAAACTGTGTATTATCAAGCTTCACCAAGCTTACAATCAGATTTCAAATATTTTCCAGTGTACCCCACTTGGAAATTACAGTATGATAAGATAGTGATTGATTCTAGATACTTTCTCAAAAGATAAACAAAGATCTAATGTAGGATTTGTAGAAAGTATGAAGATATAATGAGTTGCTTCTTGAAAGCTTTAAGATCAATGATCTTTTTTAATGCAATGTGTTGTGGTTGATGTGGAAGATCAACTTGCTGCCATTTATAGCGTTCTTGTGATGTTCATTCATGAGCAAGCCTCTTGTGACCGTTGGAAAACTTCATTGTGAAATACCAAGTTTTCTCATATTTACGAAAATGCCATTCAGCACATTTTGAAATTATGCTTCCTTGTCCAAGGTACGAGGGTACGTTTTTGGCATGTTGGGGCATTTGTGTTGTCCTTTTCGTTTCCTTTCTTTAATGTTGACTATGATGTAAGGTCTTCTTCATTCTCTTTCTCTCAATGTCTTCATAAAGCTCACCAAACACATGTGGCCTTTTTTCTTTTCCTCATTAATCCTTGCTAAGAACATGTATGTTTCTATTATCTCTCTTCTTGAAGCCTTGTGAAAGCTTCACGTGATGCCTTCTTTTCTTCCTTTGCTTTACGACATGTTCAAGATAATTAAGGCTTGTTTGTTGTTGCCTTGAAGATATTTGACTTTATAATCTTATTTAATCACATAATGGACATTATAGCCTTTTTGCCTATTAAGATGATGCTTTCATGATGTCGGAAATGCTTTTCGAGATATGACTATGGACACATGCTACCATCATTCCCTTGTACCTTTCCTCTTTTCAATCTTTTTCTTCAAAGGTCTTTCTTTCAAAAATTTTTAATAATATTTGCTTTATTGAATGAATCAAACAATTCATTCTTTAATACATTCTGCCTGTTGAATGAATTCAAATAATTCATTCTTTATATTTTTATTATGCTTTGTTTAATAATTAAAAACATGAGGATGCTGAACTGCAGTTTCTTTCAACTCGTGAGCCCATCTCTGGCACCTTTTATACTTAAGGCATTTAACTCAGAATTTTGCTTCTTTTTCCTTATGAATGATAACCTGTTTACTTATATATATACAACACTCAAAGCAACACGATAGTCATTAAGCATAATCATAATCTTAATTAATTTGTTATCATGAAAACCAATTTAGAGAGATTTTGTCTCAACAATCTCCCCCTTTTTGATGATGACAAAATTCTTTAGATTATGATTTTTGTTTTATGTAAGAATGAAATAATTAAACTCCCCCTCAATCATACAAGTGATAATTTTGAAAAATTTCCCTTTTAACATTCAAGTAAAAGCAAATTTTTGAAATTATGCAATATTGAGGTAAAAAGATCATTCATAAACACCAAAAAAAATTCCAGCAACTTAAGCACAATACCATAGATTCATGAATTCAGCCATAACATCCAACAAACATAATTTGAGTTTAAACATCCATAACAACAGTCAGCAAAACATAATATGAGTTTAAACATAAGACAAAATATAATCCATAATCTGACTCCCCCTGAATTAAGTCAACATCAAAAAGTATAAACTAAGTAAAACAGAGTCAATCAGCGGAAGATGAATCTTCAGATGATGAGGATGTAGAATCAGGGGCAAAAGAGAACTGGGCCGGTAGCACAGGAGGCTGATCACGGGCAGCAGCTGATGAACCCAAGTTTTTGGTAACCCATTGCAGAACGAGTCCAAACTGAGTGAGAGTGTTTTGAAAGTGAGAAAAAGTAACCATCAACTTCTTTTGGTCTTTCCTAATGGTCTTTAGAAGCTTTAAAAACCGTTTGTTCTTAGTTTCTGCCGATTTCATGCTGGTAGTGGAATCCTTACGCTCCTTTTTGGATTTAGAACTTTTAGCCTTATCCTTGGAAAAATTTTCAAAAGGTGGAGCCAAAGGAGATTTGGATTTTTCTTGTAAATCCGGATCAGAATTAGAATGAGCAACATTTGGAGAGATAGGAGAAGAGTTCAGGCTTACCTGAGATGGTATGTTCTTACGAGGGCTCTTTGAGGAGTGGTGATCATATGATACATTCAGATCAAAAGCTAAGTCTTCACCATCCTTATCTGAAGGAGCAGCATTATGCGCAGATGGATCCTTACTAACTTGTGGAGATGGAGGAAGTGTTGAGCTAGCAGAGTTGAATGAAGGTGTGCGAGAATGAGATTGTGGTGATGCAGACTTGTGCTTCTTGGAGGCAGTTTTCTTCTTCCTTGAGGTGGGGGTTTGTTCAGGCAGATCAATGCGCATTTGTTTGATATTTTTCATAGTGAAAAAATTATTGCACTGAATGCTTTCTTCATCATCAAGGGGTACTTTAAAGTGTTTAAAGATTTTGGTCAAGATCATCCCATAAGGAGCTGATCGACCCACAATTGCAGCATTTAACATGTAGTTAAAAATAATGTTTCCCAGATGAAGAGGTGTTCCAGTCAACAGATGATGAATGAGCAAAATGTCTAGTTCGGTTACCTTTTCATAACTCCCAGCTCGAGGCACTATCGAGTGAGCACAGATGTTGTGATATATCCGACACATAGGAGGAAGGTTTGATGCAACTAGAGGCTTCCGAGGATCTATAAAGATATCTTGAAGAACTGAGGTTCGAGTGACCATGTACTGAATGTACCAAGTTTCAGCATAACAGTGGGCTCCAGCATCTTGTATATCAAGAATTTTGCACAGTGATGTGGGGTTAACGTCCAAGTGTACACCCTTAAGCACAAAACTGAACCCCTGGCTGCCTTTACATCCATTGCATGCAGCATAAAAAGCCTTTACAAGTCTAGGGTATTGAGGTTCATTCACTCTAAAGAAGGGAGTCCATCCTAATTTGTCAAAAACTTCTACAACATTAAAACCTCCATTTTTCAGATTGATTAAATCAATATGCTTGCCATGAACAACAGATTTGTTAAGCCATTTTGAAGTATAGTTCAACTCCGATTCTGGGGAGTTAAAGAGAGGGACAGGAATCGGTTTGGATGAATGAGACTTCTTTGGAGTCGGTTTACTAGGTTCAGATGGTTTGGTTTTCTGCCGTTTTGGAGTGGCCGGTTTAGAGGAAGGTTTAGGAACCGGTTTGACAGAAGCATGGTCCTTGGAATCGTCCGAATCAATCTCATGCACAGTTGAGTCCTGAGTAACTTTCTTATTTGAAGGGACAGCCCCAGATTGGACTCTTGAAGATCGTCTGATAGAGGAGGCAGAGGGTTTTGACGATGAAGGTTTTTTGGCCTTTTGAGCGGACGGTTTCGGCGGTGCCCTAGGAGGAGATACTGATTTTTGTTTTGAACCTTTTTGAAGGGATTCAGGACATGAGCAGTTGTCTGAGTCAGTTTCAGGATTAAAAGGAGACATTTTTCGCTTTGCTGTAGTTTTAATCCGAGCCATTGTTGATGGGAGGAAGAAACGGATGAAAGTGATGAAGGGAAGGAAGAACGAGAGAAAACGATGACCTTGGGAGAGTGAAACGTATGGAAGAGAGAGAAAAGGAAAATTAATTGCGGAGAGAGAGAATGGAGGTAAACCGTGGGGGGCATTGAAGTGGAGAGAGAAAAATTTGAAATAAAGGAGGAAATGCATTAAAGCGGAGAGAGAATAGTGTGTGTGTGGGAAGTTGAAACCGTGAGAGAGAAGAGAAAGATGAAAAAACGTGATTGATTGATGGATTGAAGGAGAGAGAAAAGTCAGAAACGTGGGTGAGAGAGAGAAAGGGAAAAACGTGAGCCGTCTGATTTGGCATGATGAAAAGTTTGTCATGATAACTGCATTTAATGCAGTCTGCACAAGGAATAATAGGAAGTATTCACTAAGTGCCATCATATTGACCAAAGAATAAAAGGCAAACGCATGTCCTTGTCTGATTAGTCAAGGGAAGTTTCACTTAAGTCTATCTATCTAAAAATTTGACTTTATTCTTAGGGATTAGATTTGTCCTATATTTGCCACACAACATTAAACTAATAAAAATCAAAATAACATTAAAAATAACGAAAAATTAAAATCAAATAAAATTAAATAAATAAAAAGTAGCAGAATTTAATTGGGAAAATTTATGATGGAGAGTTCTTCTAAGATGAATTTAAACCGATCCTCTTGGAGAGGTTTGGTAAAAATATCAGCTAATTGATTTTCAGTGTCAATGAAAATTAATTCAATATCACCCTTTTGAACATGATCTCTTATAAAATGATGTTTAATTTCAATATGCTTGGATCTTGAATGTTGAATGGGATTTTTAGAAAGATTAATGGCACTTGTATTATCACAGAGAATGGGAATTTTTGTGTACCTTAAAGAGTAATCTTCTAGTTGATTCTTTATCCATAGAAGTTGTGAGCAACATTGAGCAGCTGATACATATTCAGCCTCTGTAGTTGAAAGGGCAATAGTACTTTGTTTTTTGCATGACCAACTTATTAGAGATTTACCCAGAAGTTGGCAAGCTCCGCTTGTGCTCTTCCTTTCAACTTTGTCTCCAGCATAGTCGGCATCACAATAAGCAGTGAGATCAAGATTTGAACATTTTTTGTACCAAATTCCCAGATTAATGGTGCCCACAAGATATCTAAAAATTCTTTTTACTGCAGTAAGATGAGATTCTTTAGGAGAAGATTGAAATCTTGCACAAAGACCCACAGCAAAGACTATGTCCGGTCTACTTGCAGTTAAATATAGCAAAGATCCAATCATCCCTCTATACTCTTTTTCAGATATTGGAGTTCCTTCATCATCTTTGTGAAGTATGGAGGATGGATGCATAGGGGTTCCCATACTTTTGGCTGAACTCATTTTGTATTTGTTGAGTAGATCCTTGGTGTATTTTTCTTGAGATATGAAGATGCCATCATCTCTTTGTTTGATTTGCAAACCAAGGAAGAATTTTAATTCACCCATCATACTCATCTCAAACTCACTTTGCATGAGATTGGAGAAATCTTTGCACATTACTTCATTTGTTGATCCAAATATTATGTCATCGACATAAATTTGAACAATCAATAAATCTTTCTCATGAGTCTTCTTGAAAAGAGTTGTATCAATTTGACCCCTAATAAATCCATTCTCTTTTAGAAAAGAGCTTAACCTCTCATACCAAGCTCGAGGAGCTTGCTTTAAACCGTAAAGAGCTTTTGAGAGTTTGAACACATGATTCTGCTTCTTCAAATCTTCAAAACCAGGAGGTTGACGAACATACACTTCTTCATTTAAGAACCCATTCAAAAAGGCACTTTTGACATCCATTTGAAATAGTTTTATACCTTTATGAGTAGCATAAGCTAAGAGGATTCTTATTGCTTCAAGCCTTGCTACGGGTGCAAACGTTTCATCATAATCAATTCCTTCTTGTTGATTGTACCCTTGTGCCACTAGTCTTGCTTTATTTCTAATGACTTCTCCATCCTCATTTAATTTGTTTCTAAATATCCATTTAGTCCCAATAATAGATTTATCCGGAGGATGGGGTACAAGATTCCATACCTTGTTTCTTTCAAATTGTGAGAGTTCTTCCATCATTGCTTCAACCCATGACTTATCACCAATAGCTTGATCAATCGTTTTGGGTTCAACTTGTGATATCATGGCCATGTTGGTGGTGTTTTCTCTTAGAGAATTTCTGGTTCTAACACCATCTTCAGTATTCCCAATGATTAGATCTGGAGGATGATGTGTGACAGTTCTCCATCCTTTTGGAGGTTGCTGTGAGGTTGGGTCAAATGCATCCTCATCATGAGGATCGGGTACCCGAGAGGATGAAGGTTCATCTTCTTCATTTTTGTCCACTTTTTCTAAACACAAGTCATCAAACTCATCAAAAATAACATGCATGGATTCCTCCACAGTTTGAGTCCTAAGATTATATATTCTATAACCTTTTGACGTTGTGGAGTATCCTAGAAAAATTCCTTTATCAGATTTTGGATCAAACTTTCCCAAATTTTCTTTATTACTGAGAATGTAGCAATAACACCCAAAAATATGAAAATAGGAAATATTTGGTTTTCTCCCTTTCCATAGCTCATATGGAGTTTTGTTTAGAATTTTTCTAATGGATGCACGGTTTGAAACATAACAAGCAGTGTTAATGGCTTCAGCCCAAAAATATTTTTCAATGTTGGCTTCATTTAAAATGGTTCTAGCCATTTCTTGTAAGGTTCTATTTTTCCTTTCAACAACCCCATTTTGTTGGGGAGTTCTTGGACAAGAAAAGTTGTGAGAGATACCATTTTCATTACAAAGATTTTTAAAAGATTCATTTTCAAATTCACCCCCATGGTCACTTCTCACAGAAATAATTTTTGAACCATTCTCGTTTTGAACTTTTTTGCAAAAATGGTGAAACGCCTCAAAGGCTTCATCTTTATGTTTCAAAAATAAGACCCAAGTAAAACGAGAAAAGTCATCAACAATAACAAAGCCATATCTTTTGCCACTAAGACTTGGAGTCTTTATGGGACCAAAAAGGTCAATATGAATAAGTTCAAGTGGATGTTTTGTTGAAACAACATTTTTTGAGTGGAAGCTACTTTTAACTTGTTTTCCTTTAACACAAGCTTCACAAACTTTGTCTTTCTCAAAAGTGATTTTTGGAAGACCTTTAACTAATTCTAATTTTGATAAATTAGAAATAGTTTTTAAGCTTGTGTGACCAACTCTTTTGTGCCAAATCCATTTATCCTTATCAATGGATACAAAACACGATTCAGTGGGTAAATCATCCAGATAAAGTTCATATAAGTTCTTTTTTCTAAAACCGGAGAAGAAAACTCTACCCGAGGATGAATGTTTGACCTCACAAAGAGTAGGCTTAAAAATAACTTCAAAACCACTATCACATAATTGACTAATACTAAGCAAGTTATGTTTTAGACCATCAACATACTGAACATTTTCAATTTGAGCAGAATTATTTTTACCAATAATACCTGTGCCTTTTATTTGAGCTTTATCATTGTTACCAAATGTGACTGATCCTCCATCCTTTATTTCTAAGGAAATAAAGCAATGCTTATCTCCCGTCATATGCCTTGAGCAACCACTGTCCAAGTACCAAGGCCTTCTTTTGTTGATCATATGATGAACCTGTGTTAGGTTTTAAAAGTAACTTAGGTACCCATATAGCATTGGGTCCTTGTTGGTTAGTTTTTCCTCCTATGAGGAATTTTCTTTTGTGATAACAAATAGAATCATGGTGACCATGTTTACCACAAAATGAACAACCTTTCTTTATATTTTCAGATTTCTTCTTAGTGTGGCAGATTTTGAAAGTGTGCCCAAATTTTTTGCAAAAAGTACATTTTGGCCTATCCTCTTGTTTTTTTGGCAAGAAAAAATTTTCATACAATTTTTGTTTTTGAGAACTTTTAAAACCAATACCAGCTTTGTCAAAAATTCCAGATTGAGATCCCATTATCTTTTGAAAAGTTTCAGTAGATTTAACAAAGTTGGTGATGTCATTTTTTAGTTCTTCAACTTCTACTTTTAAAATTTCCTTTTCTGTGTCCTCTTCCAGAGGATGAATTCTGACATTCTTTTTATTTAAAAGTGCTTGCTGCTCAGATAATTTCTCATGAGATAACTGCAGATCTCGAATGATTTTTTCATATTTCTCATTCTTGGCTTGAAGTTCCTCATTGAGTTTCTTTATTTCATAAAGTTGATTTTTAAGAAAACCACATTTATGAGATAAAGTATTTGAGTCATTTAAAAGATTGTCAAATTCAATTTCTAATTGTTCACAAGAAGGACATAGTTCTGAAATACTTACTTTTTCAGTTTCTGATTTTGCCATAAGACATAGGTTGGCTTCTTCATCCTTTTCTTGCTCAGAAGATGACTCGTCACTATCATCCCACGTAATCATCATGGATTTGTTTTTGTAGGGAAATCTTCTTGAGTTCCTTTTGTTGAGAGGACACTCAGTTTTGTAGTGTCCCATCTTGTTGCATCCAAAACAGGTTATCTGACTTTTGTCAGTTTTTTCTTTTTGAGGAGATCTTCTATCTTGTCCTCTTCGATTTATCATCCTTTGGATTCTTCTGGAAATAAGAGCCAGTTCGTCCTCCTCTTCCTCAGATAGAGGATACTCCGAGCATTCCTTTTTCACGACCTCTTCCGTCTTCTTGAAGGATGAACTTTCTGCTTGGCTTGTTTTTAGCGCAATCATTTTTCCTTTT
>PGTU02004046.1:0-13022 GCA_002896215.2 Cicer echinospermum
TTTGTTAGGTTGAGTGAATGGGTAAGTAAGTGGAAGGAGGATGGATGAGTTTGAGAGAGATGAGAGAAGGAACTGAGGCTGTATTCGAATACCAACTGAAATAACCCTAACTTATGTGTAGCAGCTTTTATATTTGGACAAAAACGCGAAGGTGTATTCGACTACACCTTCTTGTATTCGAATACACATTTTTCTGGGAACGTGTATTCGACTACACATCCTTTGTATTCGAATACAGGAATTCTGGGAAAGTTTGTATTCGAATACACTCATTTGTATTCGACTACGTAAGTACAGTTTTGCTTAAAAACTCAGTTTTTTTTATGAAGATTGCATCATGTAATACACAAATTCATATATCAAAAGGCAATAATCAATAAGACATAAGAGATATGGCAAACTATGTATATCATGCAATGGTTAAAGATCAAATTCACTCAAAATACCAAGTTCTCTTCGGATTTTATAAAATGAGTCTTTAGGTAACGGTTTTGTAAAAATATCGGCCAATTGATTGTGTGTATCAACAAATGTTACCTCAACATTACCTTTAAGTACATGATCCCGTAGAAAATGATGTCGGATATCGATGTGTTTAGTTCTGGAGTGCATGATTGGATTCTTTGAGATGTTGATTGCGCTTGTGTTATCACATCTTAAGGGAATGCATCCGAGATCAACTCCATAGTCATGTAATTGCTGTTTGAGCCAGAGAATCTGGGCACAACAGCTTCCTGCTGCAATATATTCAGCTTCAGCAGTACTAAGTGCAACACACGCTTGCTTTTTACAAGACCATGAAACAAGGGCATTTCCTAAGACATGACATGTGCCACTGGTGCTTTTACGGTCTGTTTTGCATCCCGCATAATCCGAATCAGAGTATCCTACTAAGCTACATATGCTACCCTTGGGATACCATAGGCCTACATTTGTTGTTCCTTTCAGATACTTCATAATTCTTTTAACAGCTACTAGATGTGATTCTTTCGGATCTGCCTGAAATCTTGCACACAGACAAACACTAAACATGATATCTGGCCGGCTGGCCGTTAGATATAATAATGATCCAATCATACCTCGATATTTGGATATGTCGATTGAAATTCCTAATGCATCTTTATCAACATATGTTCCGGAGCCCATTGGAGTTGTACTTTCTTTGCAATTTTCCATTTCAAATTTCTTTAGTAATTCTTTACAATATTTGGCTTGATTGATGAAGATGCCGTGCTCAAGTTGCTTGATATGAAGTCCAAGAAAATAGTTTAATTTTCCCATCATGGACATTTCGAATTCTCCTTGCATTATTGAAGAGAATTCTTCACATATGTCCTTGTTGGTTGATCCAAATATTATATCATCAACATAAATTTGAACCAATAATGTGTGACTATTTTCTCTTTTGACAAATAATGTTTTATCAACTTCTCCTTTGTCAAATCCTCGTTCACATAAAAAGGTGCTTAATCTATCATACCAAGCTCTTGGAGCTTGTTTTAGACCATAAAGAGCCTTTTTTAATTTGTAAACGTGTGAGGGATTTTTGGAATCTTCAAATCCAGGGGGCTGCTTGACATAAACTTCTTCATTGATGTACCCATTGAGAAATGCACTTTTCACGTCCATTTGATATAACTCAAAATTCATGGAGCAAGCATATGCTAATAGTAGACGTATTGCCTCTAATCTTGCTACCGGAGCAAATGTTTCGTCAAAGTCTATCCCTTCCTCTTGATTGTATCCTTGAGCAACCAATCTAGCTTTGTTGCGAACAACTATGCCATTCTCATCTAGTTTATTTTTGAACACCTATTTTGTACCAATGATGTGTTTATTTCCAGGATTAGGAACAAGTTCCCAAACTTGGCTTCTTTCGAATTGATTGAGTTCTTCTTGCATGGCAAGTATCCATTGATCATCTTTAAGTGCTTCACCAATTTTGGAGGGTTCGATTTGAGAAACAAACGCCATGTTTAAACAAGCATCTTGCAATTTTAAGCCTTGTTGTGACTCCTTTAATTTTATCACTATGATGTTGGTTCAATAGGGTGATATCTAATGGTTCTCCATTCTTGTAGGAAGATCATCAACTTTGCCTTTCAAATATTTGACTCCAACTTTCCTTGTTGTAAAGTTCTTTTGCTTGGATCATTGGCCTTTTCAAAATATCATCATCCATCATCACAAGAAAATAGATATTTTTCCTTCTTTGTATGGGGTTAGTTTCATCAAAGGTTCATGCATTGATTCCTTCATCAACCTAATAAATGGTTCTTTTAAAGATTTCTAAATGCTTTACCTGATAAATGAGTAACCCGAGAAATATACCTTCATCAGCTTTTTCATCCAATTTTCCAAGGTTGTCTTTTACCATTATTTAACACAAAACATTTACATCCAAAAATGTGAAAGTGAGAGATATTGGGGATTTTCTACCTTTGTAAAGTTCATATGGAGTTTTTCTTAGAATTGGGCCTAATAATTACCCGGTTTGGAAACATAGCAATGCTGTGTTTACAGCATCCTGCCCAAAAGTATTTTGGTAGATTTGAGTCGCTTAGCATAGTTCTAGCAAGCTCTATTAAGGATCTATTCTTTCTCTCAACGACCCCATTTTGTTGTGGTGTTCTTGGTGCAGAAAAATTGTGAAAAATGCCATTTTCTTCACAAAATTCTTCAAATGAAGTATTTTGAAATTCCCTTCCATGATCACTTCTAATTGATACAATTTTGGCAGATTGTTCGTTTTGGACTAGCTTGACATAGTTTTTAAATGCCTTAAAAGCTTCATTTTTATTTGCCAAAAATAAGGTCCACGTGAACCTTGAGTAATCATCAACAATAACTAGTCCATATGAGTTTCCACCAAGACTTTTGGTTCTTGATGGACCAAACAAATCCATATGTATCAATTGTAGTGGTCTAGAAGTTGAAATGACATTTTTAGGTTTGAAAGAACTTTTTGTTTGTTTGCCTTTTTGACAAGCGTCACATAATTTATCCTTTTATAAATTTTTAATTTTTTGGAAAGCCTACAACAGATCATGCGTTGACCAATTTGTTTTAATGATCCATTTGAATATGAGCAAATCTCTTATGCCTATAGCCACCAGCATCATTATTGTCGTCTTACCCAAAAGACATTTCATTTCAAGCGATAAATCTTCAAATTAAGTATGAAAATGTTTTTGAAACGCCTTAACCAACAAACTGAGTATTCATTTGTAGCTTCATTTTGGATACGCACTCATCTTTATTAAAAACTATTCTTGTATCCTTTGTCACAAAGCGGCTGCTGCTTTATGAGATCTAGTTTTAGACCTTCAACATTAAGACATCTTCAATTGAGGAGATTGCGTCTTGCTTACCAACTTTCCAATGCCTTAAAATGTTCCCTTTGTTGTTGTTCTCCATATATCTACTGTTCCTTTTGACTCAAGTGTTAAAGCTGAAAATTTTGTTATATCACCCGTCATGTGTTGTAGAGCAGCACTATCCAAGTACCACATGTTTGAAGTCTTTGTTTGCTTACCTACAAATTGAGATCAAACTTTATGAAGGTACCCAATTGTGCTTTGGTCCTTGAATGGTTAGTACCTTTCTTTACCCATATGAAATGACCTTTTGAACCACTAATATTTCTAATATGACATTGTATTAGGTGTATGACCATTGAAGACCACAATAAGAGCAAGTAGGATTAAATCTACTATTAGTAACATATGTATGAGATTATTTTGATAATTTTCTTATTATAAAGATCATCCTTTTTCATAACTATAATCTTTTCTTGATTAGATTGACTACTTGCTTTAACAAAAATAGTTTTGTTCAAATTTGGTTATCAAATTTTGGAGTATCCAAGACCACTTTTATCATTTGAGTATCTTGCATGTTTAGAACATTTTCGCAATCCTAATTGTCCCTTTTCGCATCGTTCAATTACTCTATTTAAGTTGAACATTTCGAAAGAGAGAGATTCACATTTATTGCATGCAGAATTCTGTTTTTAGTTTTTCAGAATTTTTCTCCATAATATCAACTTTTTCTTGTAAACTTGAGATTTGTTTTCTTTTGTGTTGATACTAGTTTGACATAGATTTTTACATTCAATAAGTAATTCTTTTATTGCGTTTTGGAGCATCATTGTATTCTATAATTATTCATTATT
The DNA here is from genome assembly GCA_002896215.2 of Cicer echinospermum. NCBI lineage: Eukaryota > Viridiplantae > Streptophyta > Magnoliopsida > Fabales > Fabaceae > Cicer > Cicer echinospermum. Next base: position 4,175 of record PGTU02004046.1, read on the forward strand.
AGTGCTTATTATAAAGAGGAGAGTCCTATATACTAACCTCTTCATCATCTGATTGATGCGAGGCCATTAATGAACATTGGCGCATTCTTCACTTTCTGTTTCTGAAAGATGAACTTACTTCATTGTCTTCCCAAGCTATGTATGCTTTCTTGAAGTCTTCTTTCTGTTGAAATTCTTCTTAGCAATTTTGGGCAGTCTGCTTTAATATGTCCTTGTTTTCCACATTCGAAGCAAGTGAAATCTTTGATTGATGTAGAATTGTCTTTCTTCTTGAAGCTTTTCTTTTTGAATGTTCTGTCGTTTTTAAGAAAATTTACCAAATTCTCTTAACAAGAAGGATAATATTCAATTTCATCTGAATCATTCTCTTGCTTTGTTCTCTGATTCAGGTCTTTAACGCAATATTTTTTGTTTGCTCTTTTTCTTGACTTTCATTGTTTGTTCCTAGCTTCCGAGTTCGATTCAATGCTCTTGGAAGTTTTCGCAAATAGTCAGAAAAAGACATCTGGATAGGCTTTTCTGTTTCTGATATGCCTGTAACTTTTGGTTGCCATGCCCTTGTCAATGACCTTAGTACTTTTAGATTAGTTCATCATTTGTGAAGATTTTTCCAAGTGCTGTCAAATGATTGGTTAAATGGAGAACCTTTCTGTAAATCTAGAATAGATTCTTCGGGCTGCATGCGAAAATAACTCATATTCTTGTGAAGTGTGTTGAGTTTGGATCTTTTTGACTTCAATGGTGCCTTCGTGAGTTACTTCAACGTATCCCATATTTCTTTTGCTGTTTTTACAGTGAGATATGCGGAAAAGACTCATCCATTCCTAGTGCAGAATTGTAATATGTTCTTAGCCTTTTTAAGAAAAAGCACTTTTCTTTTATCCTCCATCCGTCCAGGAATTTTTTATCTTTATTTCTTTTCTTTGTTATTGATGACTGTTGTTGAATATAGGGACCGTTTTCTACTGCTTCCTCATATATCATCTCCTTGTGCCTAAGATACGCCTGCATGCGTATCTTCCAGAAAATCATAGTGTTCTCCAACAAAACATGGTGGCTTGGTACTGCTACCCCATCTCTAAAAACAGGTTGTGCGGAAGCCATGAAAATTGATCGGAATAAGTTACCTTAACCTGCTCTGAATACCATTGTTAGTATAGAAGTACGCCTAAGAGGGGGGGGGGGGGGGGGTGATTAGGTGTTAGTAAATTTTCTTGTTTTTAGTGATATGGTAATCAGATTTTCTGAGTTTAAGAACAAGGCTTAATAACAAGTGCAGTAAGTAAATGAACAGATAAGAATTTATCCTGGTTCCCCTTATAACCAAGGTACGTCCAGTCCTACTTGCACACCACAAGAGATTAATCAACTACTTGTCAGAAAATGGTACAATTCCCACCCTGGGATTCTTGCCTACAAAACTTCTAACAATTCTTCTAAGATAGGCACACCACTATCTTACCTGTACAAATGATACAATATAGTTTGAATAAATTTAAGATGTGGTATATTGATAAACAACTCAATAGTAATTCAAGTACCTTGAGAACTTTTTAGAATGATATGAAATCTAATGCAAGTACTTAGAAAAATCAGAAATTTTGTTCAAAGTTGTTCAAATGAATAATTCAAGGATGGTATAATTTTTGATATGAAGTTATGGGGTATTTATACTCCATAAAACACGCTTTCAGATTCGTGCCATTGATCCAGAGAGGTTTGATGAAAAATTACACAATGTTCTAGAGGCATTCCAGATCTGAAAAATTGTAATGTTTCCGGTGTTATTCGATTACAGTATATGTGTATTCGAATACACGTCTTTGTAACGTTCAAATATTCAAATTTTACATCTTGTATTCGAATACACATCAGTGTAGTCGAATACAGATCAATATATTTTAGCCTCTGACTTAACTTGTATTCGACTACATATGAGTGTAGTCGAATACATTTGGCTACTGACTTAGCATGTAGTCGACTACAGATGGGTGTAGTCGAATACACTTGGCCACTGACTTAGCTTGTAGTCGACTACAGATGCGTGTAGTCGAATACACCTTTTAAAGTTTTGCTTCTGACTTAAGTTGTATTCGAATACAACATGGTGTATTCGAATACACTTATGCAAATTGTCAAAATATGATTTTAAATGATTTGTTAATGTGTTTTGATTTTTGAAACATGTTAAATGCATATGTAAATATGAATTGTTCTCAAGTATTTGGAACTATTGATTTGTATCATATACCTTTATATTTACTCATTATTATTTGGATTGGAAGCTCATTCAAGATGGTTATCTTCTTTTGATGGATCTTGCTGCATTGTCCATAGTTGGTGTCTTGTCGTCAATCAAAAACATGTAGTTTACAAAGTATTTAAAATTTATAAAAAATAATGAGTGTTTAAAATGATATAAACTAGTTACGTTTTTTAAATCATTAATTCTTAAATGGAAAATAACAAAAGTTTTTGAGGGAAATAGATCTAATTCCCACCCCCAAAAAAAAAAATGAAAAAGAGGCAAAAGGAGTAATAAACATATTATATAGTTGTAGATATTATGTTGTGTTGTTGTCTTAATCATTACGTGTTTTTATTTTATAATTTTAAAATCGATTTTGATACATTCAAAGTTTGATATATTTTTGTTGATTTATTATTTTCACATTCTTATTTGATATTTTTATTTTTCCATTTTTATTTGATCTAAATTTATTCGAAGTTCACTTTACTTTTTAAAGTAATTACTTTTAGGGTAAAAGGTCTCACCACAACTTATAAGTGATGCATTTACAACAAAAATAACTCAACATAATAAAGTGTGGGAGGGTTGAAACTCTCATCTCTCAAGTGTGGGAAATATGAAAGCTCAAATGCTCTAAGCATCTCTTAAAAACTCAATTTATTTCAATTCATTCTCCTATTTGTTTTCCATTCTTATTCTTGTTCCAAATTTAGAGAAGAAAGAGAGGAACCAATTGTTTGACGTTTTAGAGTTTTGTCGCATATAATAACATTTTTTTTTAAATAGTACAAGTTTTATTATTTTGTGCTTACAAGATTACTTTGGAAATCGATTGAGGATAAAAATTACTCTATAATACAGTCGGGGATGTCGGCAATATACACCAAAATTCTCTAATATTTTCAACAACCTCTTTTTTCATATGGTGATAGATCATTTTTTTAGGGACTAAAATTTCTAGAAAATGATTGAGTGAGAAACTAAATTTTGAATTTGAAAAGTTTATGAGGAACTGAATTCCACTAAAAGATTTCAGCTGAAATGATTTATGAAAAGTTAATTTCTTAAAAAACGTTGTGTTAAACTAAAAATTAAATTCCTAGAAAACGTTTAAACGAAAAATAAGTTCTCAAGGAATGATCAGATAATAATTTATCCTATAAAAAACAATATTTCATCTTTTTTACTATTTCTCTAATCTCTTCAACATTTCAATAATATCTCATCATTTCATTCCTCTTCTTTTTCATCATTCTTTCATTTATTCTTCATCTTTTAATTATTGTTTTCCATAACTCGATTCTTTAACTTCTCCATCTTCTAATTATTATCTATCATTTCTAATTATCTTTTTCCAAATTTCATCTCTCATTCTTTTTTCTTTTTTTCTTTAATTCATTTCTCATTAAATTGTTATTCCATTTTTTCATTAATTTTAAACTATTTTGTAGTTTTATTTTTTAGTCAAATTTCACTTTTTTACTATCTAATTGTTAATATTTTATTTTGTTATTTTTTATTCTCATTTCATTTATTTATTATTTAGTTATAATATTTTTAAATCATTTTTTCAGCCACTTCTTTATTTTATTTTATAAAAATATTTTAATTTCCAAGGACATTGTTTCTGGTAAAGTCTGCTAACTATTTTGATTTATTTCATTTTATTATGGTAGATTTAAGAATATGAATTTTTTTAGATGGAAACTAATCTCCTGCCCTAAACTTTTTCCCATAAAGAAAATTATATATAATTTTTATTTATATATATGAATCATTTCATGTTCCGTGTAGCTAAATTAATATAAATTTGGTAAAAATCAAACAGCCTCCGTTGCAATACACAAATCGATAATAAAATTATAAACATATACAATGTATTGCAAATACTTCATTTCAAATAAATGAATATATTAAAATCCTGTGATAATTACTAAAATAATTTACAAGATTTTAGAAATTTTATCGGTAAAAATCTTTCTGAGACTTCGAATTTGGATAAAAGAAAGTACATTTTGATAATTAATAAAATTGATAAAATAAATTAAATATGTGCGTACTAATCTACATGATTTACTGTACACATTCAATCACATGATGCACACTTCACATACATATACCAAATTGCATGTTATTTGGTTAAATTAATTCATGTAATAAGAAAAACATATATTAGTATTTCATTTTCACATGACTCAAATATATATTTCATCAACAACAAACACAATTCTATCCATAAAAAACAATTATAGTTATAAAATACAAATTCAAAATTACAACTACATATGCCACAATATATATATTAATTAGTCTATCTATTAATATTTTTTTTTCTGATCGAGTACAATTCATATTAAGATAGATCACACTAAGTAACTATATAATTTGAATTTTCACGTTATACTTAATAATTATTCATTTTTTAATTATTTTTAATGATACATATATATTTTTTCTTTATAAAATCTAATTACTTCCATATGTTATATCATATGCATAGATAAACATTTCTTCAAAATCATATCTTAATCACAATTCTATACCATTTTATAACTATTTAAACAAATGGTTTTTTTAGTAGTATTAAGTCATAGAATAAATAATAAACATGTATCCATACTAATAAGAAAAAAATACACTGCATAAACTAAATTTTTAATGTATTATAATTTGTAAATGTAATTATAATTTGTAAATAATAATTCTATCTACGTGTAATCTTCTAATATATATTATATTAAATTTAGTTTTAAACGAAAAAACAAACGTACTTGATCAGTTGATTCGTTATATATAATGTAAGGGAGTACTTGACTCTGTTAAAAAGTGTAACAATTCAATGCACATCGAGTAAATTGAAATATTAGTTTATTATTTGGTACTGTAAATTAGACAATAAAAATAGAGAATGAAAAAAAAAAAAAAATAGAAAAAAATTTAGTATAATAAAATTGTAATTTTGGGACTTATTAATATGTAATGACGAGTACTATTGAATAAAAAAAATCTAAAAAAAAATGAGTAAATAAAATGAATAAAAATACGAGTAATCCCGCCATTTTCTTTTACAATCGTGTTATTACATGTATCGTTGTATCATTTCATCCATGTTTAATTAATTAGGTGCGTGTGATGGGATGTATTTGTATAATTAATATTAAACAAGTAAAAAAACACGTAATCCGCCATTTTCCTTTAAACACGTATCGTCGCATCATTATGTACAAAGTTTAACTAGACCTATCAAAATTATGAAACAATTTGTATAATCACATCATTTATAAAGGTTCTTTGTTTTCAGACACAATCACAAACTCTATCTATTTTTATTTTTTGAATTTGAACATGAAGCCAAACCCTCACCATTCCAAGGATTCAACTTCCAACTCCAACAAGTCTCCAACTCACCACCTTCCCCTACAAATCCTCCTCTCCATCACGATTCCCCCAAAGAAACCAATCCAAACACCAACGAGGGAGAAACAATCTTGAAAACCGCTCTTGAAGTGTTGGCGGAATTAGTGCCGGTGATGATGAGATTGGTAGTGGTGAAGGAAGCGGGGCCGTAGGGGCTACCGCGATGACAGGGATGGTTCCGGTGTGGTGGTGGGAGTAGGAGGAAGAGGGAAGAGTGAGAGAAGGTGGACAACCTTTGAAAGAAAAGAAAGAGTAATGATGTGAAAGACCCTCCTCCGGGAAAACCAACTTGTCCTGAATGCAAAAGAGAGTTTTTCACATGGAAGGCTGCATTTGGACACATGCGAAAACACCCTAACCGTGCTCACCGTGGTTTTTTTCCACTCTCTGTTTTTAGTTCCTCTTCTACTGCCACAATCAACCCACCTGCACCTCACCTATTCAAAATGAGGGTAAAAATAAACCTAATTTCAAACATAATTGTCTAATTGTCACTAAACAACTTCATACTTATAGGAGTTCATAGGTTTCTCTTAATTATCACTAAAAACAATGAATATTTTTTTTGATAGCAAATTAATACATTGAGATATGTAAGAATTATAGATTAAGGCCACAATAATATGATAATGCATGCACTGTGCGTGACTGTTTGTTGAATTTGAATTGGTTCTTTGTTCCACGTTCATCTACAGAGTAATGGTGAAAACCGAGAATTGGAGATATATAGTTTTTTTTCCACTCTGTACTTCATTAAATAATAATAATATAAATAATAATAATAATAATTAATAATAAATATAATAATAATAATAATAATAATAATAATCAATATAATATAAATAATAATAATAATATAAATTTTTTTACAAATTGAAGTATTACTTGTTATTATCCGATATTCAATCTAACGGAGTAGCTAAAATATAAATACAATTTATATAAAAAAAAAAAAATCATTCCTAATATAGTTTGGACAGAAATATGTACACATCTTTATAAAACATGCAAATGAAATGAGTAAAACAATTATAATACTAACTTCATTTGTTACGAATTTTACTTGTTAAATAGTAAATAAAAAATAAATGTATCATTTATATGTGTTGTAGAGTGATGCATGTAATTAATAACAACTTCTAAAAAAATAAATGAGTAAAAGAAATGAATAATACAACGTAATCCCACCTCTCTCACCTGAGACACCATTTTGTATCGTCGCATCATTGGAATGTTTAATTAGACACTATCAAAGTATGAAACGATTGTTTTACCATGAAACATATAAAATCAATCATTATAAATGTTCCACTGGTTTTCAGACACACAATCACAAACACTATCCATTTTATTTTTTGAATTTGAACATCTGGGGTTTTCAGATACAAAATTCAATTTGTAGTGTTTTTTCTGGATGTGTACATACAAATAGACATAGAATGGTATCCAATGTAATATTTGGGTGGTATGGAATAAACGTGTATTTATGAGAATTTTAAGTATTTGTGAATATTTGTAGTATCGTCTTTTAAATAAAAAATAATTATGTACAAAATTATTTATTTTCTTTTGTCAAACAAGTAGTAATATATAAAAATTTTAAAATACTAACACTTAATCAAAATGTATGACAAAAATTAATCATAAAAAGTATTAATATATTGACACATAAACAAAACTTAGTAATTTTATTAATTTGCTAATAAGTTTACAAATATTTGTGAGCATGAATATCATTATATTTGCTTTCATTTCCATTCATTAGCGTCATGGTATCCATTTATTTAACTAATGAATATCCAATAAACTATTTGTCTCGTATCCATAGTGGATTTTATATGCGTGTACAAATTTTGTTGTCATCCCAACATCCAAAGCAACTTCGAAGGTGAGAAACTTATTTCCATAGAGATTTTGGGACCAATCTTGATCATTGTAGGAACATATGTCTTGCAAAATTCAACTAGTCCAAATTTTTTCAATTATATCCAGTTTAACATGAATAATTATTAATTGTGATTAAATATTATTCAGTATTGGAGATGCTTAACACAAGAACTTGATTTTGATTGTATAGGTGAGTAACAGACGACATAGAATGCATATGCACACACTCCAACAACTAAGTAAATATTCGCCAGAGAATGAGAGGCATTTTAGGTTAGACTTTGTGTGTACCTTTATGACCTAATAAGTCATGCTTGTATAGTAACTCTTTATAGGGTTTCTAGGAGATTTTGATTGTAATCACCGTAAAGGGGATATTTGATCTTCAGACGTCCTTCTGATGATGAAGGCGTATCCATATAATCAAAAGAAGGCGAGCGTAATCTAGTGGTTGTAATCACGACAACATTGCCATCAAGTGGCTCATAAGGAGTGTGTAGATGAGTTCATGTTCATCATCACTGAATTTCCTCTTCGTTCATCATGTACACTACAAGAAAAACATCATTTTGTGGCCAACTTTATAAATATTTTGTGGCCGAATAAAACCCTCACAAATTAGTGACCGAAAAAGCCCTCACAAATGTCAAAATTGAAATTGGTCTTTATTTGTGGCTGAAAAAGCCCTCACAAATTTTTAAATATTTAACTGGAATTTGTGGCTGCCTAAGCCCTCACAAAATCACAACATTGTGATTTTGTGAGGGCTTAGGCAGTCACAAAATCCATTAAATATTTAAGGATTTTGTGAGGGCTTTTACAGCCACAAAAAATCAATTTTGTGAGGGCCAAATCTGTCACAAAGGCAGACGTGACCAGTGGCATTTGTGGCTGCAAAGGCCGCCACAAAGGAATGCGCACGTGGCATTTGTGGCTGCAAATGCCGCCACAAAGGAGGCCCAATACAGCTGGACGTTTCTGGCCGCTCAGACCGTCACAAATGGATTGTACCGTTAGCCTTTCTGGCGGCAAAGGCCGCCACAAATAGCATTATAGCCGTTGGCGTTTCTGGCCGCCCAGGCCGCCACAAATGTGATGTATCCGTTGGCATTGTGGCTACTTTGGTCGCCACAAATGCTCAAGTTAACACTATATATATTTCTCCCCTCCTAATTCATTTTTTCACATTCAACTTCTCTCTAAAACCTCATTCTAACTATTCTCTCCTCCTTCTCTCTACACAAAATTACTCTTAGCTTCATTTAAATTTGGTAAGTATAAATTATATTATAT
>PGTU02004054.1:0-12208 GCA_002896215.2 Cicer echinospermum
TTTATTTATGTGCTTGACAAGAATATGATCTTGCTCCTACGTATCTCCCGGTGCGATGGAGAAATCAAAGCTACGTAGTTCTTAATGTAGAAAATATCGATGTGTTGATATCTTTTTTAACGAAAATGGGTTTTGTTATATTTAAAAAAAATATTTTTGACAAGAAAAGCAAATAAATTTGTTTGGCTTAAAGAAAAATATTTTGAAATACGAGTTTTAGGACTATCAAGTTGTACAACTTGTGTCCCAAACTCAAGTAATAAAGAAGATGTCACATCTAATTTAATCCTCTAAAAATATTTTATTATTCTCGATTTTTTTAAATTGAGTTTCAAAACCACCAAGTAGTACAACTTGTGTTTTAACAACTCGAAGATAAAAAAGTCATGTCTAAATAATCAAATTTAAAAAGTTAAATTTATATTTATTTGTAATAAATAAATAAATAAATAAAAAAATAAAAAATTTAAAACTATCAAGTTGTACTACTTGTGTTCTAACAACTCAAAGATTAAAACATGATTACATTTAATCAAATTTTTAAAAAAAAGTCGATTTAACATTTAATTATTTATAAAAATAAATTTTAGAATTATCAGGTTGTAACGATTTGCGTCCTAAAAGATTAAAAAAAATATCTCATCTAATTAACCCTTCAAAATTCAATTATAATTATCTTTGCTTTTTTTTTTTAAAAAAAAAAAGAATTAAAAATTGATACTAAATATTAAATAAGTTTAAATAGTTCTACGAAATAAAATCAGTAGTAAACACACAAAAAAGCAAAAAAAGATGGTAAAAGTATATATAGACTTGTAATATGATCTATTAAATAAATAAACATTTTAAAAAAATTCAAATGTGAGCTCTTTCAAAATAACTTTTAACTAAACAAATAATTGAAACAAAATTCATTTTGATATTAAATAGCACAATCCAAAGTTAAAAAGAAAATCGATTAATACCACTCATTAAATAAGTTATGTTTATTATCATTTAATTACAACAATAATTAATTATATTAAATGGAAATTAAATGGAAATTAAATGAAAATTAAAACAAATTTTTTTATTAATTAAATGGAATAAAGTGAAGAGAATATGAGTTATCAGCAAGGCTATATTGACTAGCCATCATAGCAAAGTAATGTCAAGTCCCACAGTCTGACAACAGTTCAACATAAGCTGGCATAAAGCAAACGGATTTGAAAACATGGGTTTGAAAACATGGCACGTAAAAAAAACTGAAGTTCAGCATCATAATAGAAAAACAAACCCCATTTTAAGCTTTTTCTATTGCTCTCAACCAAAAACAAGACATCCACACAAATAAAGCAAAATTCCATCTTTCAAATAAAACAACTCTAGTTCATATTTTAGCTTCCAATCTAATAATATAAAGTTCGAAAAGCTGTAAATGTGAAGATAATGAGAAGATACATGCCTTTTCAGATACCAGTGAAGACAAAGACGGTGGTGTGCGGTGGAAGTTAGAACGACGGTGATGCCTTCTCTTTATTTTTATGTGTTTTTTTTATAAGTATTAATCTCATATTTCTCTTCCCCATTTTGAAATTTGATAACGTGTATTTATAGAGTTTTTTATCTGTTTAGTTGCTTTCTTGGTTGCCTTTGCCCTTCTCCATCAATTTCTTGTTTGATGTTTCATTTCCTTTGCTCATCATCTGCATTTTTTCTACACCTCTGATGCCATTCATGTTTTGACTTATTTGTTTTTGATCTCTTTTGTGCTAAGGCTTTAATTTGTCCCTTAGTTTATTTTTTTAAACTCAAAATGTTTGTCATTTTAGTTTTTTACCATGTATAATAAGACTGACTAGTAAATATTATGCTTTATGTTTCTCTAATTATTACAAAGCAAGGTAGTGCCTCAACATGATATTGCATCAGAGACAGAAATGCAGCAATAAGGACAACAACAAGACAGAGTCAAAGCAGGCTGGTTCAAACTGATTTGGTTTAAATTTTAATGTAATAATAATTTGGCTTTATTGTAATTTGTATTTGTAATTTATTGAAATTGTAATTTTATGGACATAATGATTAATTAATGTAATTATTTTATTTCCTTTTTTAATATACAATTTCTTTTTGATTTATTTTTAATAAATTGGGACAAAATAGGGTACTACATTTATGTAGTTCGTCTAATAGTTGTGCAATTGTTTCTACATAATAGATTTTAGTCATTTCGGTTTTTACATTCGTTGTAGTCCATTTTAGTTCTTATTCAATGTAGGTTCGGCTAATAGTTGCAATTGTGTCATTGAATTAAGATTTTGCTCATTTTGGGTTTAAATTTTTTTGTAATACTTTGTTCTTATGGAATGTAGTTCTTCCAATAAGTGCATAAGCTCAATGGATAAGATTTATGTCATTTGGTCTTTAATTGGTTTATTCTATTGTATTTTGATTCTTATGCAATGTAGTTCGATCCAATAAGTGTTAAGTCTCAATGAATTATGAATTTAGGTTATTTTCGGTTTATAGGTTATTCTAATCCACTTGTGTTCTTAGGCAATGTAGCTCTCCATAAGTGCATCAATTTCAATGGTTTTAAGATTTTGGTAATTAGTCTTCACTCAACTTATTTAGTCCATTTTGGTTCTCAGTCAATTAAGTTCGTCTAATAAGTGCAATTGTTTCATGATTAAGATTAAGTATTTTTGTTCCTTTACTAAGTTTACTCTAGTCATTTGAGTTCTTAGTCAATGTAGTTCGTCTACTAATTTGCATTAGTCTCATTGGGTTTATGTTTTTGGTATTTGTTTTTAATTGGTTTTAGTAACTCCATTTTGTTTCTTTTGGCAATGTTAGTTCGCATGCAATAAAACGCTAAGTTTCAATGGGTTAAAGTTTTAGGTCATTTTGTTTTTAATAGGTTTATTCTAATCTATTTTGATTCTTAGGCAATGTTTTGCCTATTAAAGACCAATTACACCTTGACCCTTAAAGTCAAGTCTTCTCAAAACAAACTAGCTAGGTTCGTCAAAAGGTAACTACCCTTTGACCTTGCAAGTCACTTCTCACACACCTGAAAATGACAGATTGCTTGAGGACACTAAGCACTATTGCTGGGGTACATAAGTTGGAACAAATTGTGTTCTTTCTAGTAACATGTTACATTGATTCTCACACTGAAAACACTTACAAGTATTCTATGAATAGTGTTGTTTCTAGAACCTTAAATATTGAACACTTGAAGGCATTGAGCTCTCAAAAGTTTCTGAATTGTAAGGATTTATGAGTTCTGTGCTTTCTCTTGAACCATGAGTAATTATTTACAAAATGATTAGGTTCACTTTTCTCCTGTAAATTTTGGATCATTCTTTCCCGTGAAAATTTGAATGTATCTTCTAGTGGAATAAATTTATGAGTGTATTTTCTTGTAAATGAATTTTGAGTGTATCTTCTCGAATAATTCTTAGTCTATCTTCTTATGAACAAATTATGAGCATTTCTTCTTGTTAGCAAATTATGAGCATATCTTCTTGTGAACAAATTATGAGCATATCTTCTTGGGAACAATAATTTGACCATATTTTCTTGTGAACAATATTTTGACCATATCTTCTTATGAACAATATTTTGGCCATATCTTCTTGTGAACAATACTTTGACCATATCTTCTTGTGAACAATATTTTGACCATATCTTCTTGTGAACAATATTTTGGTCATAAGTCCCCAATATTTTGATTCCAACAGCAGAAACCTAAGTCCCCAAACAGACACCCACAGTGGTGAAATGCTAACCAACCACCACAGAAAGCCTCCCCATGCAAGAAACAAAAAAAAAAAAACAAAGCAAACCAAAAGATGAAAACTCAAAGATAAACAACCAAATGTATCACCTCATGTCATTTTATCAACCCCTTAAACCCTTTCAACTTGCAAGGACATTCCAAAGCTAAACGAACATTGCAAGTTACGTCGAATCATATATATAGTTGACCTATTTTCAGACTACGACTAATGTCAATACGTCTCAATAACAATGACTTAACTATCGATCACAATAAGATTCGACAAAACACCTTCATACCAGAAGTATTCTTTCCTATTGGAAACCTCTCTAGACAACTTCTGAAGTCATTGTCTGATTTCCTCGACAGACCTTGGGGCAATTTTCTAAGACTGAAACATACCTAATATGTCTTTTCACACATCTTAGACCTATATTGTATCCATATCAGACAACTAGCAGCTCCCAATCCCAATGGACTAAACCTGGTTGTATCGGTCACAAGGCTGTTATTCATCAAATCCGCTAATATTATGACCATTCAAGGTCTTTGGACCCCGTCTGTGCTAGGACCCCAATCTATATAAACAATGCCTCAACATTGGAAAAGATACACACATTATTTCCAACCAGCCTAATATGTGGCCATCATCCTCGGTCTAGTTGGGTGGCTATAGTGTTTTAGTGAGCAATCGTTTGGTTTGACTTTGTAGTTTTTCATAAAGATAAATTTTCTCTCTTCAAATTTGTCTTTCCACAAGGAAGTCAACTAAATTGAAACCAAAACTTGGATTTTGTCACCTTATATAAATGTGAAATAAAAGATTTGCGTAAGAAAAGAAGAAAATTTTGGATGGTGGAGTTAGATGGTGATGGAGAGAGAAGTTGAGATGCAGAGACAAGTCATATATGTTTTGAGTTATGTTTTGGAGGGGGAAAAGTAAGTAAGTTAGAAATGGTAGAGTCCATGTGAAGGAAAGTGGGTATATGGTGGAATTGAATTGTTTTTACGCGGAAGAAAAAACCCACAAAAAGCTACATATAGTCTATTATCAATGTAAGAAAATATATACATATAAAAATATAAATTTATTTTCATTAAATTTTTTCACTCATATTTGAAGGAAAGAGGAAATATATTGAAGATAAAAATAACTACCCATCAATATATATATATAGCTACATTAATTTTACAAAAGAAATTAACTACCTTAGAAAAAAATAAGTACAAAAAATCTAATGTTGTCCTCTTCATTTTTAATAATTGCCAAATCAACTATAAAATAAATTAAGAAAACAAAGAAAGAAAGAAATAACTACCAAAAAAATTTAAAACTATAATTTTTTATGTTATAAAAAAACATAACTACAAAAACATCAACATTATCGTCTTCATTTTTAGCCATTGCCAGATCTATCATCAATATAAAAAAAAATAACTATCAAAATAAAAATTTATTGTCATTTCAATTTTTTGTCACATCATTATTTGAGGGTAAACAAGATATAAGAAAACAAATAAATAAATAACTACCTAAAAAATTATAATTACATTTTTTTTGGACAAAAGAAATATAACTACCTTATTAAGAAAGAAATAACTATCTTGTCAAATAGATTGAACAAATATTTGTTATTAATAAATTTTAATAAGACACTGGATAAATCTTTGTCATTAATAAATATTAAAAAAATATGGAATACATATTTGTCAATAATAAATATAAAAATTAAAATTACCCAACCATATATTTTTTTCTCATCTATACATTCTTTTTTATCTTATAACTATCAATATAAGATATGAGAACACTAATAAAAAATTAATATTAAAAAAAATGGAAATTACCCTTTTCAATTTAAGCATAGAAAAAAATACAAAAAGGAAAAAATGTATAGAACAGATACTTATCATTGATAAATATTAAAAACACACAAAATAAATATTTATAACTGAAAGATAATAAAGAGATGGGAAATATATATATCTATAATAAATAAATAAATATAAATATAATTTGATAATATAAAAAACTGAGGAAAAATTTGTTATTAATAAATTTAAATAAACACTAATAAATATTAAAAAAATAAGAAAAGTATGCTTAATAAATATAAATTAAAAAAAAAATAAATTTTTTTTTATTTCAATCAAACACATATATATAAATATATGCGCGAGTACGGTTTCTAGCTGGTTTGTTGAAAGAAAAAAAAAAAGAACGAATTACGTAATAGTGCGGGAGTAGTATTTAGGCCTTAATTGTAATTAAGCTTAATATTTAGAAAGAAAGAATTTTAAGATTTTGTAACAAACCCTGAATTGTTGAATAAAGAAGAAGAAAATATCAGGCATTTGAATTTGGGGTTGCTCTTGGTCGCTGATGCTTATCCGTCATTCTCTTCTTCTCGTTCAAAAAGTAACGCCGTCCTCTAACTTTGGTTTCAACTTCAAATTTCACAGACAAAATTTGTACGCTCTCATCAATTACTCAAAGGTAGGGTTTCTGATTCACGCCTTTGTCTTCAGTTTTATTCACGTTTGTTTCTCTGTATCAACAATTTGGTATTCATCAAACCTTGTTTCTATGTTTAGATATTTACTTATTTACTAGTGATTATTAATTCACTTTTTGATTTTCCATGTCGTGATCCAATGGTTGCTTAAGGTGTAGATGATGATGAAAGATTCTTGGTAAAGGTGTTTAATTAATATTACAGATGGAATACTTGTTGAGCTTTTATTTGAACAACTTGACCTGGGTATTATATTATAGAATTACAAAAGGTTGTTATGTTTAATTATATGTAAAAATGTGCAAATTTATTCTAATTTAGATAGAGTCAATAGTAGTTGACATCATAACTCGTGGTGGTAGCTGGGAGTGTCCAGAAAAGGATCATTGTAGTTCTAGGTAGGAGTCCTTACGTTACATTGCTTTTGACAAATGGAATTCTTAGATGCATAATTTTAGACTTTTTTTTATCCATTTTCCTTTACGATGCAAAATTTGGATTCCTTTTGCGTATTTGTGTGGAGCTGCTGTTGCATTATGTTATAGCTTATCATCATCAGTTCATTAATTGTAGGAAAGAAACGTTTCCTTCAAAGTCATGTTGCCATTGTGGCTTGTGTGAAGGAACAATGCATGTGGATATTTTTCTCAATTTTTATGAGTTTATTGTTGATTTCTTAGAACAAAATCTTTACCTTAGCCATGCCTGTTCTTTAAGCTACAATTCTTTCAAATCCCGTGGACAGGGAAATTAATTGTAGCATAGCTGAAACTGTAATGTTCACTTTTGCTCTAAATGCATATATTATTTATGATGATAGATAAATTAATAGCATATATAGAGGCAACCTTCTAGAAAAGTCTGTGGATGGACACTGGTCTGATGCTGATGTGTAAGTATTTTTGTAATTATACATAATTACATATTTAGTGACAACGGTATAAAGGATAGATTTGGGTCCCACTTTCAGAGGGGACATGTTTTTTTTAGTTTTTTTAAATTTGCTTCCTAAGTATCAATTTATATGAGAAATCATACATATATGATATATGTTAAGAAAAATCTGGGAGTCGATGTTACTTCCAATAGAAATGGTAAGTGATGCTATGATTTGATAGCTTGTTAAGCTGTGTTGCAAATTGCAACGATATGGGTCATATTTTGTTAATTTTGCACATTAACACATTACCTTTTTGTTTATCATAATTGCATTTGATGGAACAGGAAACAATTGGATATACATCATCGTGAACTAAATTTAATCTGCTCGTCATCATGGCTGGTTTGTTGCTTGGTGATATCACTCATAATGGAACATATCATGGTGATTCTCAAAGATGTTCTCAGGAGAATCCTGAGGATGGTTCTCGATGGTACTTTTCTAGAAAGGAGATCGAAGAAAATTCACCTTCGAAACTAGACGGTGTCGATTTGAAGAAAGAAGCATACCTACGGAAATCATACTGTTCCTTTCTTCAAGATTTAGGCATGAGACTTAAAGTGTGAGTTTTTATGTCCTTTTATACTATCTGCTTTTGTGTGCTTTGTCATTGCAAGGCCAAATTTGTTGCGAGTTTCCTTGTTTTTGCTATTTGTTCAACTGATAAGAATGTGTCTGGTGAAAATTGTGTTTAAGTTTAGAAGGTTAGGCTGTGTACCAGACTACCAGTAATTTGTGATTCTGAAGAAGCAAAGGAGAATATCAGGAATATCTTAGTTCTTATCATGTTTACATATTTATGTTGCTGTCAATTTTGGGAAATTTTTTAAAGTTATATCTGATCATATTGGAATCACAAATACATGGACACATAGCTTAAGTTGTCATGATCTTGATACTGATTTAATTGTGATGCAGACCTCAGGTAACTATTGCCTCAGCTATAATTTTTTGCCATCGATTCTTTCTTCGGCAGTCTCATGCAAAGAATGACCGTAGGGTGAGTACAATACAGAGTCTGTTTTTGTGTTATGACTTGTGATTACTTGCATATTATCATTCCTGTTTGTGTCAATTAATCCATGTGGCTTCCCACGTCTAGAGATATGATAATGCCGGGCGGATTTATGGTTGTAATTTATAAACGACCTTTCATAGATAATAACGGTTCTCTTCTGTTTGAACTATGCATGAATCTATGTTTTTACAAATTTCAATAAGCAGTGGTAGCAAAACAATATTTTGACTGTTATAATATTTTATATCATGTATTCGAGCCTAAGCAGAATTGTCGTTATTGTATTTTTGATCTCTCTGGTTTGAGGACTCTAGCTCATCATAACCGATTAATGCATTGCTCAATGATTTTCTTGAATAATGAATTACACTGGGATCTATATCTTATGGGAAATTTTAGTTCTGTATATTTTTTGTAAATTAAACCAAAGTTGTTTATATATGAGTTGATCGTGCTTTATCTTTTTATTTAGAAATATATCATACATGCATAGTATATATATGTGGCTACCACTACCTTTTGATCTTTATTCTTATATTTATTTGTGGACAAATTAACAGCATATTTAATTATTTATTACAAATCTTAATTGTAAATTCTGGATTGTGGAATGGAATAGCCAATCCCAAAAATGTTATAGTGGATCGTTGAGGGGCTGCTACACTGTAGTTATGGATTGTACTAAACATTGGGATCCATTTTCTCAAACATAGGAAACAGAAAATGTAGCAATGTGAAACTCCAAAACAGAGATTGGGTTTATTTAAACAATGACTGGGACTTATGAAACGAGTCCACCATCTGAAATAAAGGTTTCTGTGTGAAATACAGGATGAAGTTGCATGCAAAACATAATGTGTTTAGTAGGGGACAAGAACCCTAGGGTTAGATGTGAGGGACCAGGTTCATGACATTCAGCTTTTGCCTAGTAGGAGCCTGGTGGTCCTTAGCTTCCCTTGCTTGAAAGTTGCCTCAGTAAGTTTATTGTGTCGAGAGCCGAGGTAAATATGTTTGAATATCTAATAGATAATTACCCTTTAGTTTTATATTTAATGGTTCATGGTTTCATTGTTGTGGTGTCTGAGATCAAAATGAGATTTATTAGCTACTAAGAAGCTTGGGCATAGTAAAGTTTTAGCAGCCCATTTATCATATTTTTTAATCATTCTTATTCCAAATTATATTTGTAAGATTGTCAAATGCTGGTCG
Organism: Cicer echinospermum; assembly: GCA_002896215.2. Taxonomy (NCBI): domain Eukaryota; kingdom Viridiplantae; phylum Streptophyta; class Magnoliopsida; order Fabales; family Fabaceae; genus Cicer; species Cicer echinospermum. The sequence goes on from PGTU02004054.1 coordinate 9,450, forward strand.
CGAATGTTCCGATTATAATGTCACTTATTTGAGCTTCCATATGAAGTAATTTTATACTATATTTACCCCTCTTGAGTTTTCAATTAGAAAATCCTGTGGCTAATTCCTAATTTTACGAATGCTATGCATTCAAATGTTTGTGGCATTTTTTCTTTCGCTTCAAAAAAATGTTTTTGTATTTCATGTCATCGTTCTTACTCTTATGCCTTTTTGTACTCTCCTCAGCTCTTATGTGAGTTTGTGCTAAATCTGTCCCTCTTATATCTCTTTCAATCTTTGTGTTAGTCCGTATAATTTTTATTATTTACCTTGTTTTTATGGGTGGTGTAATAATAAATTTGGCATGTAATAGACATAAGTAACTAAACATGATTGAAATTAGTAACATGACCTGTTTTGCAGATCATTGCTACAGTGTGCATGTTTCTTGCTGGGAAGGTTGAAGAAACTCCTCGCCCTCTAAAAGATGTTATTCTTGTTTCATATGAAATTATACACAAGAAGGATCCTGCAGCTGTTCAGAGGATCAAACAAAAGGTATAGCATGTGCCTCACCACCTTGTACATTGTTTTTCTTTTCCCTAACAAGCAATTTCTACTCCAATCATTGAACTACCTGCTGATATTGTTTTTGTTGCTGCATTTAGTTGATTTAGTATACTGAGTTCAGCATTTCTATCTTTCACCTAAATTTCTTTCTAGTTGAGATATTACATTTCATCATTGAACAAGTTATAGCATGTATGACAGTCTTGATGTGCATGTTCAAATTGAAATAAGATTTCTGAATACTTTTGTTTTAATATTTGTTTATGTATCTAACCTTTTGGTGAGTTATTTTAAAATCAAATTTCTTTTAAACTTTTCATTTTTTTCCAAGTTTCTTTTCAAATATGATTTTTCTCATGCAATTATTTTTACTTGAAATTGTGGCTCAGGAAGTGTATGAACAGCAGAAGGAATTAATTTTACTTGGAGAGAGGGTTGTTCTTGCAACTCTTGCTTTTGATTTTAATATGCACCATCCTTATAAACCTCTTGTTGAGGCAATAAAGAAATTCAAAGTTGCTCAGAATGCCCTTGCTCAAGTTGCATGGAATTTTGTTAATGATGGGTATGAATATTACGTCATTTTCTTGATGTCCAAGCGATCTTTCATTTTTTCTTCCTGAAATTCGGATGTGGTGTGTTTGCAGATTAAGGACATCTCTTTGCCTGCAATTTAATCCCCATCACATTGCAGCTGGAGCCATATTCCTTGCTGCAAAGTTCCTCAAAGTAAAGCTCCCATCCGATGGGGATAAGGTTTGGTGGCAAGAGTTTGATGTCACTCCCCGCCAGTTGGAGGGTTCGTGTCTTCGTTTTTTTTTTTGTAGTAGTGGTATAAAGAACTGAAAAACAAATGTACTATGTGTCATATCTCACATCACTCTTGCATTTCATTCTTCTTGCTTATTTCTCATTTTCTGATTGTGTTTGATTAGACCAGCACAGTCTAGGTAATAGTCAATATGATATTATTTTTAGCTTTTTATAATTTGCAAAGACCCAACACTGTATCTCTACCTTTGCAGAAGTTAGTAATCAAATGTTGGAGCTATATGAACAAAATCGAACAGCGCCATCAAATAATGTTGAAGGAACTGCAGGAGGTGGCAATCAAAAAGCTTCAACATTCAAGGATGAAGCTGCAACCACAAACAGTAATTTGTATACCGGAGCCCCAATTACAAGATATGAAACATCAAAACCTACAATATCTAAAATTTTTATTGATTCGACTCCTAATCATGTTGTGCACCCTGTAAGCGGTCACGGTAAACATGGCTTTTATGGGAGCACAGAAACAAAACTCAGGGCAGAAGATGATGCTAAAGGCATTTTTCATCTCAAGCAGGAACCTGCACCACATAAAGAAAACTTGCAGGAAGCTCAGGAGATGGTGAGATCTCAATCAGGTTCTGGTAAAGAGCAAAAAATCAATGTTCAGAGTGGTGACCTAAATCACAGAGATGCTGTATTCACCCGGCCACCGCAGGAAGCTATCATAAAAATTGACAGAGACAAGGTAAAAGCTGCCTTAGAGAAGCGCAAGAAAGCATCTGATCGTATAACTAAAAGAACTGAGATAATGGATGAAGATGATCTGATTGAGAGAGAAATTGAAGATGGAATTGAACTGGCTTCTTCTCAGACTGAGAAGAATAAACAGGATAAGGTTCAACAGGATAAGGTTCGAAACTGGTCTAAAGCCTTAGACAGATCAGATTATGAGAATATGCAGCATGGAAAGCAACCAGATCATGCAGAAGAGCATCTTCAAGGGCTTAAGGTTCTGCCATCATGTGAAACAGATCGAGGTGCGGTAGAGGAAGGGGAGGTTTCGTCATTTCATTGCATTGACTTTGGGGTTCAGTCACCCAAGTCAAGCAACAACAAGAGAAAAGCAGGGAGCTCACCCAACAAAGAAAGGGAAGGGAAAAAATTGCATAATTATAGCTCTGAAACTCCCCATCATAGTCGCTTTGATCATATAGAAAATCGAAACAAGCTCAGCGGGTTGGGACATGCTGATAGGGACAGCAAAAGGCATGTACAGGAAAATCACATTTGATGCAGTGTTTATTGTGTGGCTGAACATGCTCCATTAACATGATATAAAAAGTCTTGTCTTGGCATACACATGCTTCTCAGGACAGTTCCTTGAATGCTCTTAACGCTGTAATGGTCCAGCTCCTTGGCTTCCATCAAACCCCTTA